>JAOXJP010159665.1:0-12925 GCA_025762735.1 Platanus orientalis
CATTTGTCCTTTTCTACGATCCACCTTAATGTGTCATTCTAAGCCACAATAGTAGCAATAGAATGTGGGCCTTCTTGGTACATGGAATTGTATTTTTTTCCTTCTAGATTGTTTATTGTAGAAGGATTAAGGGAGGGCCTTTTTTAGGATTCCTATTTTGACTAGGTTGAATCCTAGTCTTCTTAAAAGTGGAGACATTCCCTTAAGCTCCTCTATAAGTGGAAGTCCTATATGCTTGAAATTTATTCCATGCCTCCTTGGCATAAGAATAAGGCTTGTTCATTCCTTGAGCTCCTCTAGAGGAAGATGCTTGGTTGGTTTAAGGTTTATTCCTCACTACTTGTGCATAGGATCTAGATTAGGGTTGCATGGATCTCTCCTAATCTCTACTTTATCCCATAGGTGCTTTACCCTTGAGAGAGGTAGATTTCTTTTTCTTAACCTTGTTTAACTTTTTGAAGGGTTTTTGTGTCTCCACCTTTTTCTTTCCCTTATAAGAAGGTTATAGAGGTTGTTGAGTAGATCCTTTAGCTTTGACAAAGCCATTCTTGGGCTTTTAAGTTGAGGAAGAGGCGATGGCCTCAGAATAATCAAGTCCAATCATATCGCATGCTCTTCGCCCATTTTGAGTATCTTCTCAAACTTTCTATTTCCTTGGGCAAGCAATGAGATGTTCTTCCTCTTATCTTCTTCAAGCTCTTGATTTGCTTGAGGTAATCCATGGATTTCCTTGTGAGTTGAGCACAAGTCAAGTTGAGAGCCTTGTTCTTTTTATTTAATGTTTTGACTTGGTTTTTCTACTCTTTGATTTGTGAGTCATCACTATGAGACTCATCATTTTCTTCCTCAAGATTTTTAAGCCTCTCCCCAAGCTCAAGAACCTTGGTAGACAATTTTTGATTGTCCTCAAGGAGTGTTCTCTTCTCATGCTTTCTATTGTCTTTTTCTAAGCCTAGAAATAGTCTAAAGTAATCGAGCCTCTTCTCTAGTTCTACTATTTTTAGGCTCATCTCTTCCTTTTCACATGGGAGCAAGTAGTTTCTTTTAAGTCTTTCTCTTTTTCACTTTTTAAAGAAGACTTTTGTCTAGGAGTGGAGATAGTGTCTTCAAGGGATTTTGACTTTTCAGTCAACTCAATGATTTCCCTTTTTACTTGTTTGTTTTTCTTTCCCAACTCAACACTTTACACAAAGAGGTCATCAAATGCCTCTTGTGCATCATAAGTCTCCTCTTCTTCTTCATACTCTCCCTCATGTTCACTTGAGTATCTAGACTCCAAAAGTGAGCTTATGGGAATACCAAGGCCATAAAAACCTTGATCGTTTATGAGGGAACTTCCTCACTACTTTGGAATTCATGTTCCGAAGCCTCGGACTCATCATCCCATGTGGTTACCATGACCTTACCTTTTGACTTGTACTTGTTTTTCTTATTACCATAATCTTAGACAATATGCCTCTACCTTCGCATTCATAGCAAATGGGTGGTTCTTTGGAGAAGTTAATTTTCTTTTTGTATCTAGGATAGGACCTTCTCATTATTTTTTCTTCTTAGAGTAATCCTTAGTGTTTCTCCTAAATAACTTCTTGAACATTTTGACAACAAGGGCCAAGTTATCATCCAAATATTCATTTGATTCAAAGGGCTCTTCTACCTTAAGAGTAATACCCTTCTTCTTAGTAGGTTCCTTTATGACCGCTACAAAAGTTTGAAGTGATCTAATTAACTCCTCTAACTTCATGACTTCTAGGTCTTTGGTTTCTTCTATAGCGGTGACCTTAGGCCTAAACCTTTTGGGAAGTGACCTAAGTACTTTTCTAACGACTTTGGACTTGAGATTGTCCTCACCTAGACTCCTCATGATGTTTACCAAGTTTGATAGCTTGGCATTGAATTAAGAGATTTCTTCATCTTCCTCCATTCTAAGGGCTTCAAGTTATGTCATGTACATTTGAAGCTTAGACATCTTTACGGTACTTGTACCCTCATGGGTAAATAAGAGAATCTTACACACTTCCTTTGTCATCTTAAGATAAGCTATCCTCCTAAACTCATCTGGGGCTAGGCCACTAGTTATGGCATTCAATGCCCTAAAGTTGAACTTGTGAGCATCCAACTCGGTGGGAGTCTACTCACTCCTAGGTTTGTTGGGCTATATATAGCCATCAATAATCATACTCCATACCGTAGAATTATAGGCATTCAGGAATATCTCCATTCAAGATTTCCAACATCCACAGTCGGTTCCACTGAAAAAGGGAGGAGCGCTAATAGACATGCCACTCTCTTCTCTAGCCATCTAGGATTTTTAACTAGGATCTTACTCGAGATGTTAAGCCCTATATGAGTAACCTAGGATCTAATACCAATTGAAATGACTCTAAAGTAATCCTAGAAGGGGGTGAATAGGATTTCTCAATTAATTTATCCCTTTTTAGTTTATCTTGTGGTTGTTATTAACTTCTTTTTCAATTTTCTTAAATATGTGAGTGTGTGCTTCAATGAAATTACTCAAGAATAATATCAAACATATGCTAAGCAAGAGTAGTATAGAATATAAAGATGAAGAGACAAGCAATCACATAATCATAACCACAACACAAGATTTATAGTGGTTCAGCACTCGGGCCTACGTCCACTCTTCTAAAGCTCACTACTAAGCTTAGATATATTTCATTTAGGTACTATTACAACCTAGGTCAATATAGAAATCTAACTACTTGTTTAATGGCAAGCTAAATAACAACACTCGGTGTCTTCGCTGAGTGTGCACTACTTCCGATGTTTTCGATGGAGGTACTCAAGCTTCTGGTATCTTCGGTGAAAGTAAAGCAATAGCAATAACAAATATGGATGCAAATGAATGCAATGATAAATAAATATTACTACAATATGGTTGATGTTGCAAGTTGCTCAATGCTGGGATGCTCCTTGATGAGTTAGTATACCTTAACTACCCACAAGCTCTAAGTACTTAGCTCTAGTGCTCCTTGAGCTTAGCTAAAGGTGAGTTCCTCTTAAGAAAGAGCTCACCACAACCTCTCCTCAATAGCAGAAGTAATGCTCAATAGGAGAGAAGGAATGGGAGAGTGAAGTATAGAATCCTAGCTACTCAAGCTCAATAATCTATAGGCAATGGAGGTTTACATAGTGAAGAGGGCTCTCAAAATAATATTCCTCTTAGCTCTCTCAAAAAATAACTTGAAGTATTGGAGATCACTTACCCTAAATGAAAAAAATGTCTTTTATAGTAAGGAGGAGCACCCATGGCCTTAGGATAGGTATATCTTAAAGGGAGGAGCATTTTAGGCCTTTTGATAAGAAAAATGGAGTTCAAAATTTGAAAAATTCACCTTGAGTTTTGTGTTAAATTTTTTTTCCAAAAATACCCTCCAAACCTATTGGGGGTTTAGAAACCGATTTAGATTCCAAATTGGTTTCAAAATTCTCAATCGATTTCGACTACCTATCAAGCTCCAAATCGGTTTGGGGTTAAGAAACTGATTTCTGTTTTGGGAAAAATCCAAAAAACTCATATCGAAACCAATTTAGGCCTATCGGTTTGGGCCTCGGGAGTTCCTTACTAAGATGCAAAATCAGTCGCGAAATCAATTGCATGTTTTGCAATCAATTTCACCGAAATCTATTGTGGGTTTCACAATCGATTTCGATTGAATTTTTCAACATTCATGTTTTGGGCTGTCCTTGGGCATCTTGGTTTGGGTATTCACAAGGAACCTAAACCATGTCTAGATTCATTTTAGGACACATAATGATATGTATGCATATGGTATACCTTTCATGGTGTGCCTCTTTCCTGTGCTCTTTCTTGGGTCTTTGGTCCTTCTTGGCTTCATAAGATGAACTTGTGAGATCACATAGGACACTTATAAGACTCCTAGTACTACCCAAATGCCTATGGGATTAACATACATCAACATTATTGCCCTTTTATTTTGATCTGAATGGGTCCAAATCTGCCATCATAAAACATGGCGTCAACCGCATTCGTTTCGGCTGTAAATGGTTTTCTATCAGCCCACACCTTCTTTATATTGTCCCCATTCCAAAACACCAATAACTGGTGCAGGGAAGATGGTAGACACTAGTTGGTATGAATCCAATCTCTCCTTAATAGAGCATTATAGTTAGACTTGGATTCGACTGCAAAGAAAGTGCTCATGGTAGTCTTTTTCTTAGTCGTTAATTCTACATGTAAGATGCCCTTTGATTTTTTGATATCCTCGACAAAACTACTCACCAAAATTTCTATTGGTGTTAAGTCTTGATTGGTTTTCCCTAGGAATTTCATCATCCTATATGGGAGAATATTCAGGGCCACCCCATTATCTTCTAGTGTTCTCCTAATGGGGCACCCATTCATCTGGACTGTAATGTATAGGGGTGCAAATGTTGGCTCATTTTTATAGCTGGTTTTTCAAAAATAATCCATTCTGGCCCAATTTCCTCAACAAAAAAATGTAACCAATGGAGTTTCTAGAATCTTCTCTCCATCCCAAGTTTCATTGATTGCGGAGACTGCCCATTGGCATCTCTCACATCACCTTTTATTTGTTGCGGCCGTCTAGGCTGAGCTTGGAAAATTTTGGGCAATGTATATAGTACATTGTAGTCTACAGTGATTGCTGGTAAGTCTCTAAATTGGAGTACTTGGAAAAATTGGTATTCCATGTACTCGAACATATCATCTTTTTTCATTATGGTCGTTGCGTCAGTTTGCTCTCCCAAGCTTCCTAATATATCTTTGACCGTTTCCTCTTTTTTTATGGCATCAATTGTGATATTTTGAGACCAATCTACATCTACTTTATCTGAATTTCCTTCATCCTCAGTGTGAAGGATGCGAACCCTCAAGCGCTTCTTCTTATTTTGTTATACCAAGAGCTTTTTAGCCAATGCCCTTCGTCTTTGCAACCTCTTCTTTTGAGTTTTTGAGAAAGGTGAGTGGAACTTAGGGTGTTGAACCTGTGATCACTGATTTACAGGTCTTCTTGGTGGAACTACCATCCTTGAACTTTTGGAAGGTAGTCCATAAGGGCACGCATTCCTCCATACGGGAATTGTATGGTTATCACGGAGGTAGGATCTCAAAGATTGCCCCCCAGGGCCCTGTCTTCTTCCTTGTATAGGCCGAAAAGGTTGACCCTCACCTTTTCTAGTCAGATACGACGCCCCTATGTGGCCTTGGCCAACTAGGGATCCATGATAATAGTATCCCTCTCTTGGTCTTATTTCAGCCAAACATCTTTGACACAAGATGGTTTATATGATGTGAGTTTCTGTTTCTGGTCTGCCACTTCCTTTTTTCACATCGGTTGGAGACCCAACTGATGTATGGCCTAGATAAACTTTAATCCTTGGGCTTTCATTGACCACACCTTGTTTCCCTAGCTCTACTAGCACAACATTAGTGGAGACAGTGGGAAAAGGGTTATCAATGCCCATTTTTTTTCTTCCCCTTTTCTGGGAATTTAATCAGGCCTTTGTCAATGTTTTCTTGGATGATGTTTCTGAAGACTACACAATTGGCTGTGGAATGGGTCCTTGAGCCATGCCATTTGTAGTATTCTCCCCTTCTCATTTCCTTGACGCTAGGGATTTTATGTCCCTCAATCAACCAGATGAACTTTGAGACCAATAAATGGTCAAAAACGTCATTGGCCTTAGTTATATCAAAAGAATAGGACTTGGTGTTATGAGGATTTACTTTCTTACCAGTCATGTTTAGAGACTGATTTAGATCCCTTCATCTTAACGCCGAGCAAGTGATTGGCTTGTTTGATATGATTTCCACCACATCCAGCTCATACTTGGGGTCCTGGTAGTAGGTCCCCATAGAGGCATTAAACCATTGGTTTTCTTCTTTTAACAACCGTTCATATCTAGCTGCTTTGGCTAATAGCTCAAACAAATCTTCAAAGTTCATCCCTTCAAATTTCTTCCTCAACTGGATGCCCAAACCATTCTGGGCAAGCATTACAAATTCTGACTCTAGCAATGCTATTGAGTAATAATTTCTAGCCCTCTTAAATTATGTAATGTACCTTTTGACCCATTCTACATGTAATTAATATAACCGAGATAAATCAGCCATGGAAACCTCAGGTTGGAATCTGAAGAATTGAGTATGAAACTTTTCTTCCATATCTTCCCATGTTTTAATGAAGTTGGGTGGTAGGTTAATGTACCACACAAAAGCCACACCAGTGAGGGAGTTACTGAATAATCAGAGCTTCAAGTATCTGTTACTTGAAATATCCCCACATTGCATTGTAAAACGGCCAATGTGTTCGACCCTAGACTGTTCCATCTCACCACCATCTCACCAGAGAATAGGGTGAACTCTTATACCTTGTGTCCAATTGGGAATGTGAAGTGTCTATCAATCCAACTAGGATACGACTTCCTATGGGAAGGTTAGTGTATCCGTTTGGTGGTGTGGCCTACTTCTCAGACCAATTCCATGAACTTAGCTCTATTTATAGGAATTTGGTATTCCTAGAAGGTTGGTAGACTGGAGGAGAGTTTGGAGGAAACTTAGGCCTTTAATGGAACTACCCCCGGGCACTTCGTCATCAAACAATGGGTTACCAAAAGTTAGGCTGTCATGGTCGTTCCCATTATCATTGAAACTATTAGATCCTATATTATCATATCTTGTAGGTCCTTGAGGATTAGGATCCGTGTGTTGAGTCCTTGGTGGTGGTAGTGGTACACAAGATTGACGGTTTTCCTTGCTTTCTACCACTTCTTTCAATGATTGAATACCATGTTGCAAACCTTGAATACCATGCACCCCTCCATTCATGCAATAATCTATCTTTTAACTCCCGGATTGCCTCTATTAAAGAGTCTTGGGCCCCCCGAGAAGATGACCCTCTTTCGGGTTAAGGCTACCTTTGCTCAAGAGAAGATCTTTGTGGGCTTGAAGGTCCAGCCCTAGAAGATCCAAGGGCTTGATTATTTCATTAGTTTCGTGGTGCCATAGGTCCCACCGAGCTTGCCAAAATTATGTATTGGCCAAAAATTGGTTTGTGGGCATACCAGTGCCATGTAGGCACAAATTTCGGTCTTTCCTATGACCTCAGGTGCCGCAGCAAACAACAGGCAAAAAAAAAAAAAAAAAGGTTTTATGTCGTCTGTTTAGCCACCGATTTAAATCAAATCAGGCGATTTAGGAAGGGGAGGGTTCTTTCTTCCAAATGGATTCTTAGAGGAACAATTCTTAACCACTTTTACACCACAGACTAGATAAGAAATAATCAATTAAAAAAGATAATTCATACATAAATAAATTGCACTTACAGACTGGTTACTGATCAATAGACCAAACAAGATGCTTTGAATCAAACCAATCATAAGCCAAATGATTTTGATTTCATCAAAGAATTAACAATCTAAAAATACAATGCAAAGAAAATGTACTAAGATGATTTCCGAATATGATTCATCCCTAGGGAGATGATCGTGGATAAAAAAACCTAAGAGATCAGGTAGAAATAACATAGTTTAATGTTTTGAATGATTGAGAGATGATTATCCTTCGAATGCTCTAGTATTAATAGAGGTTCAAATCCTCTGTTCCCCTCTTCGGCAATTCCTTCAGTTCATCCCACATTTGGGTTGTTGTGCTCAGTCCATCACCCGGTTGTGGCTATTTTCATGATCCCCTCTTTTAGAAACTTCTCTGTGCCCATATCTCCGTCTCTTATGATCCAAAATCGTGGTGGTTTGGGGCTCTGAAAGCTTCCTTTTTTTTTCTCACAATTGTTTAACATTTGCTTTGTGTGAGAAGAAAGAAGATATGACCTGGTCAAAATCTCTTATGACTTCCATTGTGATGAGTCAGCATTCCAACTCAGCAGATTCCTTTTTTGGGGCAAACAATATACTTATAGTTTGCTTTAAAAAGTGAGGATATGTACATTTGAATTTCTTATGCATGCAATCATTTAGATGGGACCCATCCTACTACAGTCTTGATCCTCTTAACATGTGACAAGTGGTATGTTATTGTGGCCCTAGACTCATGTACATGCCTACAGCCCTAGAACTAGTGCACTATGTAAAAACTAATAGTGAATGAGGTTTGAGATTATAGTAGAATTAAAATAAAGAAAATTATTTATTTGTTCATGAATTCACATCTGATGGCCTAATACAAAATATAACTTGATCATCTGCTTCGGGATGAAGAGGTTATGTGGGTCAAAAATCTCAAACAAATTGGCTCCAGTATGGAGATAATAACACAAAGTTTTCCATTTGTCCACCATTCAAAAGGAAAAAAAATAGAATAACAAGCATTAGAGACCAGAGTGGAGTTTGGTTCTCTCGAGAGGACCAAATTGAAACTACCTTTTGATCTTTCTTTTATGAACATATTCTCCTCCTTAAATTCACCAAACTGCCATTCAAACTTTTGTGACAAACATAAAAAAAAAATTCTCAATCAAGAAGCAAAGGCATGGTTGGATTGTGACTTCACTGTGGAGGAAATCGAAAGTACTTGTGTAATGACTAGTTTAAAAAAAAATTCACTGGCTTTTAGTAAAGATTAAAGGATGGAAAGAGCAAATACTATCCCAAGATGGGATAGAGATTTTGACGAAGTCTGTCGCCACTTCCATCCCCTCTTATGCAATGGCCAGTTTCCTGATTCTGAAATCAATATGTGAAAAATATTGATCGGAAACTAAGGACTTTTTACTGGGGTCAATGACACCAAGAGAGAAGGATTCATTGGGTTAATTGGGACACCTTAAGAAAGCCAAAAAAAGGTAGGAGGGATGGTGTTTAGAAACCTGTATGCCACTAACTTAGCTTTGCAAGGATGGCAGCTCCTAACATACCCTACATCCTTATGTGCTAGAGTGTTGAAATTAATCTACTTCCCTCACTCTCATTTCCTTCATCGTAACATTATCAATAGAGGATCCTAGGGCTGGCAAAGTATTTTAAAGGGCCGAGAAATCATGCTCAAGAACTGTCTTTGTTTAGTTGGGGGTGGTGATCACATTGACATTTGGGAGGATGCTTGGATTCCAAAGCTAGAAATAGATAAGCTGGCTTCCTTAAGACCAATATATTGTAGTATATCCAAAGTGGCAGAACTCATAGAGAAATTGTGTTGTCGATGGAATTTAGACCCCATTAGACCATACATCACTCACTTTAAGACTGAAGTGATTCTAAGTATCCCCCTATCGCCAAATTTAATTTCAGATGTGATTATTTGGAAACAAGACAAAAAGGGTTTGTTCTCTGTAAAATCGGATTATGCTACCATAGTAGCTCCGACCTATACAGACTCCACTGCAGACACCTCATCTATATGGAGATCCATTGGCACACATTGCTGCCAAACAAAATCAAAAGCCTTATGTGGAAAGCTTGTAAAGAAGCGTTTCCAGTGCAATCAAATAACCACCAGAGGATTCAAAGTATCAATCCGATTTGCCCTCTATGTGCTACTGAACCCAAGACAACTCTTCATTTTCTTCTAGCTTTCCCTTCCCTTCAATAGGTCTGGAATTGTCTTTGGATATCCAAGAAAGTCTCTAACAAATCATAGGTCCAAAAAATATGCTAAAAACATACTGCGAAAAATTTCTATAGGCTACTAGGTCATTTGGTGTCATAGGAATAGACTCTACTACAATAACCAACCATTTAAACAAGAAGCTATTCTTGATGCTTTTTGTAGGTTAACCTAGGACCTGGCATGTTGCAACCAACTTTCTGAATAGATACCTTAGCCTTTTTTTGCACTCCTCCCACCAAGGGGAAGGGGTGGATGAAAATTATTGTTGACGCAACTTTCCCTAGAGAAACATCAGTAGTAGCTTTAACTGCCATGGCGCATGATCATCTTAGTGTTTGGCAGGGTTTGGTGTCTAATGTTGATGTTGGCAAGCCCAATTCTTGATGTAGAGGTGAAGGCCATCTGGGTGGGACTTCGGTTAGCACAAAACCTCAAGCCTCAGTTAGGTCATTGAATCTGACTCTACTATGGCTGTGGATATCTTAAATGGAGACTTGGACCAATGCACGTGGACTCTTTGTACTCTTTTTGTGGGCTGCTAGGATCTAATGTCTCTGTTTCATGGATGTAAGTAAAAACCATGTTAGGCGCGTAGCCAATGGGTGCTCACCACTTAGATCGTCAGTGTCTACGAAGTCCAACCAATGTGAATGGTGAATTACAATGGTCATTACCAGGCTCTACTTCTACTAGTAAATGTTTTATCGTTCTCTTTGGTACAAAAAAAGATGATAAAAAACGCCACCATTGGAAAATAGGGTGACCAACTCCAGTACACTAAATTATCTTCAATTCATCACTATCATCATTGTCTTCCTTATTCTTCAATACCTCTTTGTAATTATCAAAGTCCTGTAAGGGTGACTAGAGGTTTGGTTGACCTCATTTGGGGGGTGTTAGGGTTTGCGTACATGCACTAGAACTTTTATTATGGAGAAGCTGATGGGTTCTTTGCGTACAATGAAGTGCTAGCTCATTTAAAGCCAAATTTGCAAAGCCTTATCCCAGCTATTTTAGGCTCTACAGGAATCATGTCACCATTCCACTCTTTCATGTCTTCGAGTAGATCAAAAACAATTTCTTGCTACTTCGACTCAAGTCCAGTTCTAGCCTTTTCTTTGTTCTTTTAGGGCCTTTAACTTGTACCATATCACACAATCTCCTTTGCGCTTAGATTCTAGTAATCCAATTTTCCATAGGAATTGATAGAGCTGTGAATTAGTTCCAGCTAGATGGTCTTCTACTTGACACTCTCCAAGAACTTCAGAATGCTCACACCTTCAAGCAAGTGACAAGGGACGTCGGTGTGGCATTGGCCTATACGCGACTCCGATGATAAAGGTAGTGTTTGACCAACTTGGCAAAATCACTAGAATGGGGTCTTGTTTTCGTACCTTTCTTTGGATGGGTGTCCTCCTTTATGTAAGGTTGAATATGTCAGTTTTTAGTGATTTTTCCCGATTCTGTGCTTGTCTGCACCCAAATTTTGACTCAAGCCTCAGATGGTTTCATTACAACATGGGATAGAATCGAGGTCTAGACATCCTTGAACTTTGAATAAGTCAAACATTCTCAAAGGGCATTTTGGTTGCAAAACATAATGAAAGTACTCCAAATCATCATCATCTTAAATTTGCCAACTTCACAAGTCTTCCCACATTAAAGCATCAAAAGGCTTGCAAATTACCATTCTACCCCTACATCCTCAGGAGTTTAAATCAGATCCAATCAAACTCCAATTCTCAACTTCTTTACATCCACAAGAACACCCTGACCTCCATTTGCCAACCTTCATAAGCCTTCCTGCGTTGAAGCATCAAAAGGCTGACAAATTACCATTCTACACCTACACCTTCAGAAGCTCAAATCAAACTCAGTTAAACCCCACTTTCCAACTTTCTCTGATCAACAAGAACATCCTAACTTCAATTTTCCAACCTTCATAAGCCTTCCCGCGTTGAAGCATCAAAAGGTTGGCAAATTACCATTTTACCCCTACATCCTTAGGAGTTCAAATCAGACCCAATCGAACTCCAATTTTCAACTTATTTACATCAACAAGATCACCTTGACTTCAATTTAGCAACCTTCATAAGCCTTCTCACATTGAAGCATCGAAAGGCTAGAAAATTACCGTTCTACCCCTGTATCCTCTAAAGGTCAAATTAACCCTATTTGAACCCATTTTATCCACAACTTCTCAAAATGTTCTCTACAAAGACGGCACCTAGGTCTTAACCACTTTTCACAAGACCTTCATAAGAAAATTACCATTTTACCCCCACATCCTCAAAACACATTATTTCTCCCCAAAATTGAACTTCTAGAAAAACCTTGAAGGCTCAATACAAATCAGAAACTCACCCAGTCAGTGGCCATACTCTCAGGAGCCCCAAAGCTTTCCAAGGAAAATCCCATAGAGCACAATGCCCCCCAATTGCCCCAATTCGTCTCTATAATACAACAAACACACCTATATCAGCCATGGGCACTCAAAGAGCTCCCAAAAACTCTCCGGAGAGCCAAATCCATCAAGGTCAGGCTCATTCTCTTCACTTTTTTGAGATCTTCGATAAATTCCTTAATGGAGGAATCCTTCCTCAAACCTTGCACCACTTATCAACTCAATTCTTCGACAACCCAGGCCATACTTCTTTATCAGATTAGTTCAGAAATCTCCCAAAAATTCACCAAAGATCAAATTCTCAGCCTGTTAGGCCCTAGGGCATTGTAAGTCTAGAGCCTAAGTAGCCATAATTGCAAACACTCTCCATTCAAACTTAGAAAAAACCAGTCACAGGTCCAAGCGGTATTTGTAGTAAGATAATTCAGGGCTCGGAGCACAACTTTCAGCTCGGGCATCTAACTCATGCACAATCAGAACCTGTGGGTCACTAACCTCAAGGGCTATCTTTCATATGAAGACTTCAAAGATCAATTTTTCCTTCTTACATTTCTTCCAGGGATCTAGACTAACATAGTAATGTTTTGGGTCTATTTTGACCCACTTACCCAAACCTAATTCTGATTCCGCTAGTTGTGTTGCAACCAGAATGTTTGAGAGATACAAAAAACTCATAAGTCTTAAAAATATAGGAGCCTTAGGACCCAAAAGCAAGCTTAGACAGTAAAAGGGTAAAATCCAAAACTAAAATATATGAAAATATCTAAAAATAACCAAAATATCTTTGTTTTCCAAAAATACCCCTAATTCTTTCCCTAAACCCTATACCCCCAATTTGGAATATTCCAAATAAGGGGTAGACACTTAAGGACTACCTCTGTTAGCTTGCACCCCTCTTCATGGGCCCCACATGCTCCCCCCACAAACCTATCATTACATGACATATGGCATGAGGG
>JAOXJP010159676.1:0-12925 GCA_025762735.1 Platanus orientalis
AAGGTACACCAAGGAAGGTATACCACATGCATGCATATCATTTTGTGTGTCCTAAAATGAATCTAGACATGGTTTAAGGTCCCTGTGAATTCCCAAACAAAGATGCACAAGTACAACCTAATGATTACAGCCCAAATCAAAAGTGCAAAAAAAAAAAAAAAAATCAGTCAAAACTGATTGTAAAACCCATAATCGATTTTGCTACTAATTTTGTATCTCAGTCAACACTCTTGAGATCCAAACCGATAAGCCCAAATCAATTTCGATATGAGTTTTGAGAAATTTTCCTAATACCCACCTCAGTTACGAAACCCCAAACCAATTTGGAGCTTGATAGGCAATCAAAATTGATTGCAGGTTTCGAAATCAATTTGGAGCTCAAATCAATTTCTAAATCCCCAATTGATTTGGAGGGCATTTTTGGCAAATTTTTTAACACAAAATTTGGGATGAATTTTTCAAAATTTGAACCCTATTTTTGCATATGCAAAGACACAAAATGCTTCTCCCTTTATCATATGCCTATCCTAAGGCCATAGATGCTCCTCCCTACTATAAAATGGACTTTTTCCCTTTAGGGTAAATGATCTCCAACACTCCAAGTTATTTTTTTAAGAGAGCTAAGATGCATACTATTTTGAGAGCCCTCTTCACTATGAAAACCTTCATTGTCTACAGATTATTGAGCTTTAGTAGCTAGCATTCTACAATTCTCTCTCTCATTTCTTCTCCCCTATTTAGCATTACTTTTACTATTGAGGAAAGGTTGTGGTGAACACTTTCCTAAGAGGAACTCACCTTTGGCTGAGCTCAAGGAGTACTAGAGCCAAACACTTGGAGCTTGTGGGTAGCTAAGAGTCATAGACTCAGCTTCTCTAAGCTCCAGAGACCGTGCGGCAATCGTGCTATGCCCTCTTGTAGACAAGTCAACCTAGCCCACACCCACACTCAGTCACTATGCTAGAAGAGAGCACAAGTGATTACACAAAGAATAACAATTTACTATTACTCAAGAGGATATAAGAGTTGGAGTACTTCTTGGTTCTTGGTTTACAAATGAGGGGTCATCCCCCTTTTATAGCCCCCATGATTCTCCCTTGGTGCCTAGGATCATTACAAGTGGCAACCATCCAAGGGTTAAGAACCTTCTACACTCTTTTTAGAATTTTCATCCACCTCCTTTGGTGTAATTCTTTAGAAACCCCCAAAACCTTCATTTAGTTTCTAGGGCCTTCCATAAATCCCTAGAATCTTCTAGACACTACTAGAACCTCCTTGTGTCTTCTAGAACCTTCTAGAGACTTCTTAATCCTTCTATAAGCTTCCACATTATTCTAGAATATTCTAGAACCTTCTAGAATCTTCTAGATCTCTCTAGAACTCTCTAAAACCTTCCGGATCCTTCTAGATTATTCTGGATTCTTCTAGATTCTTCTAGATACATTGTCCATAATACATTGAATTTACTGGTGAGGGTCTCCAAAACCTCTCATTACCATGCAGGGCGTGACATAAGGCATACTAGCTCATCAAGGAGCATCCCAAATTTAAGCTACTAGCAATAACAACCCTATTATAGTAATATTTGCTTGTCTTTGCATTCATACTCATTATTGTTGTTGCCTTTCTTCCGCCAGAGACACTGAAAGTAGTACACACTCGCCGGAGTCACTAAGTGTTATTGTTTAGTTTGTCATTGATTAAGTAGTTTGGTTTGTATATTGACCTAGGTTGTAATAGTACCTAAATGAAATATACTTAAGCTTGGTAGTGAGCTTTAGAAGAGTAGACGTAGGCCCGAGTGCCAAACCACTATAAATCTTGTGTTCTGGTTGTGATTGTGTGATTGCTTATCTCTCCATCTTTGTAATCTATATTACTATTGCTTAACATATGTTTGATATCATTCCTGAGTAGTTACATTGAAGCACATACTCACTTAATTGAGCTAAGTGAAAAACAATTAATAACATCCACAAGGCAATTTAAAAAGGGGTAAATTAATTGAGAAATCCTATTCACCCCCCCTCTAGGATTACTTTTGTGTCATTTCAAAATTGTTTTGTAAGAACACATGTAAACTAATTTTGTTTTGAATTATTTAGGTTCCTAGATGTGATTCAATCTTATTTTACAAAGATCTACTCTTGTTTTGTACTAGTTTTGAAGCAAAGAACAATCGTTTTCAAAGATGATTTTGAGTTTTCCAAAATAGGCAAGTACCAAGTTTTGTTTTGCAAAGTTTGCTAGGTTGTAGGATCATTTTAATCTCTATTATACATGTTATCAATTTTTTTTCTCCAATTTTTAATCCATTGAAAGTTTAGAAATCATTGTTTTAAAAAAAGATTTTTCCATTTTAAAAGAACACAAGTGATTTTAGTTTTGGATTTGTGATTCCTTAGGATCTTAGAAGGTGATTTTTTTTTTTGTTTTGTATGATCCTTATATGATTGTTCTTAAAGTCTAAATATGATATGTTCTTATTAGATAGGGAAATTTTAATTGTTCCATAGTTTTATGCTTAGGTAGATCAAGCATCTTTGATTGTTATATGTTATGTACTGTTATTGTTATTGTTTTCTGATAAAAACAATCATTTGTCATCAAGGGAGAAATATGATGATACTCGTCACACCTGGGTTATGGTGTGAATGATTCTGGCTCTTCTCATTAGAGATTAAATGGTTTGAATGGTTGTTCTCACCAGAGATTAACTGGTGTGATTGGCCCTTCTCATCGGGGATTAAATGATGTGAGTGGCCCTTTTCATCGGGGATTAAATGATGTGAGTGACCCTTTTCATCGAGGATTAAATGGTGTAACTGTTATCTATGTTGACTTATACATCTAGTTTATATGTTTTATTCTATTAAGTTTTGTTCAGTTCCATTATATGTATCTACTTTGTTCTCATTAGATCATCCATATGTACATGTTTTTATTATTGTTTTCATTTCAATATATGTTTCTATATGTTAACTATTTAGTTCTGTATATCATTAAAAATATGCAACTATCTATTTTGTTTTGATTTATGCTAAGTCTTGATCCATTATTCTTTAGTTTATTGTTTTCTTATTGAGTTTGTTAAGCTCACCCAAATTTAGCACCATAGATGATGAAGAGCTAGTTGTGTAGTAGTATAAATAGGTAAGATTGGATAGATTGATGGATTTTGATTATTTCAGTTTAAAGACATAACATTGATTTCAGTTTAAATTCAAAAGATGTAATAAATTAGTGGATTTCAGTTTTAGATTTGATATTCGACGTCCAATTGATGGCTTAGTTTTTGTCAGACTATTTATTTAATTGTAATGAGAATATTAGACTATGGTTATCGATTATTTTTAGGATTATGGAAATATGGAATTTTATCACATGTCAATTTCATTGCATATGAATGAAAAAGAATGAGTAAAAAATTTATAAGCAAATATATAGGATATGAATAAATGAATGATGTAATGTCATGTGTCGAAATTCATGACCCTAATGGTGTGGGTTTAAGGGGGCGATAGAAAATATAAACAAATAGAGTCTTACCCACCTAAGTGTTGGAAATATGTGTCCTGACAAAGCTATTCACATATGGTGTAGATGCTTTGGAGACCGGATCAGATTGGATTCATATGTCTAGTTAATTGATTGAGGTAATTCTAAACTTCCTTTGTGATTAGATCTCATAAATTCATATGGTGATCATGGTAAAACATATCTATATATGTGATTGATCAATGAACTTTACTAAATTTAATGTTAAAAAATAGTAATCTTTTAATAAGTGGTATTAGAGCCTCCTATATGAATCCTTAAATCTATTTTTTGTTGTTTTTTGTTTATGGTACTCTTTGAATATTAGATATAAGACATTAATAGATGGATCCAAGTTCTGGAATCCATGAGGTAATGGTGATTTATCAAAAAATTTAAAGAGTGTAAAAGCTCGGATAGGATATAGGGCACCTTTACACAAAAATGACAGTTGTGAGGTTAATTTAAATTGGAATCATGTGTGGTTTGTTTTATTAGTTTCATGTGATTGTGTAGTTATATTTTTGATGGATGAATGTAATATTTTATGGGTGTATGATTATGATTATCTCTCCCCTCTCTCTCTCTCTCATCTCTATCTTTAATGGTTGTACTCCCTTCAAGCAGCTTGGGATGGCGGCTTGGTTTCCTATTTAATGGATGTAATTTGTTTATTGGTAGTTTAGAGATAGTTCTAAGACCTGAGGGAATTAAGATCCATGGAGAAAAACTCTTTGGAGAGAAGATGGAGAAAAAACAAAGTTTCCGGAGGCATCCAAGCAAAAACGGGACAAGGAGATGACTTGATTTTCATGGGGGGTCAATCCCTATGATTACCATTGTTTAATATGTGATTAATCTTTAATCTACATGTTTTTAGAGCACCTCCATGAGGCTAGGTCGTGTTCACCTCAAAACCTTAGAAAATAGTCCAACTTGGAATCAGAAAGGGATGCCTACGACCATAAATTTAAGTCCTATTGGGACTACAACTTAGAGTCCAACTTAGAAACTAATTTTAGGGAGTTTAGGATAAGTAGGAGCTCATAACTATTATAGATAAGTTTGTTATCAAGTAGGAGACCAATGAGATTGAGTCAAAGTCCTACTTGGACATGAACATAGGTGTTTGCAACCTAATAGGATACTAAATTAAAGTAATTATTTAATAGATTTAAAATAATTATTTTTAAATTATTTTTTTGGGAAAAAGTCATAAAATATTTTATTATTAATTTAAAAAATATTAAATTAAAAAAATCAAAAAAAATTCTAAAAATTTGCCTTTGAGGCATTTCTACAAATGCTTGCAAGGGCTACCTATGCGTCCCCAGTGTTGATACGCCTTGCCTATGTTGCCTATGCCATTCTGCCTATGTGCCGCGCGCACGCCATGTGCCTCCTGCCGCGTGTGCCTATTGTGCACCCTACATGGGGGTACTGTTGTGCGTGCACCCCTGCATGGGTGTTGCGGCACACACACCCCCTACCTAGGTGTTGTAGCTTGTACCTAGGCCGTGCCCTGGCTTGGCTAGGCTAGCCTATAAGGCCTTAATTTGGTGTCCCCTCGTGTCCCCAGTTATAAAACCTTCATTTGGTTGAATTTTCAAGCGATTTAAGTTGTTGTAGACTCCTTGAGCTATGACCTACCTAACTAGACTATCTTGGACCAAAATTTTTTATCCAACCTACATATTCATAGATGTACTTTAGGTGTTCGGTAAAATACCTAAACCAATCCAATTAACCCAATTTGATCAATTTTGTCTAGTTTAACTTATTATTGACTCATTTGATTATATATGACACAGTTAACTAGTGTTGACCTATTATGACCAGATTAGCCTTAGATTTAACCAAAAAACACTAGGATCAACTAGTGACAACTAAGGTTAACTAGAGAACACCAGGGTTGACCAAGTTTAACCCAATTTGACCAGGTTTGACCTACTTTAACTAAATTTGACTTAGGGTTAACTAGAGAGGACCAAGGTTAACCATAGTAAACCAGGGTTGACTAGTATGCACTAAAGTTGACCAAAGTAAACCAGGGTTGACTAGGGTATATCAGAAAATACCAGGGTTAACTGGTGAATAATAGAGTTGACCATAGTTGACCAGGGTAGACTAAAATAAACTACAGTTGATCAATTTATCTGAGTTAACTAAGGGTTGACCTGTTTGATCAACATTGACCAGATTTGACTAGTTTTGACTAGACTAAACTAATAATAGGTCAATAGAATTTTTTAAAAAGAATATAAGTGTATAAGATATACTATAGTCCACAATTTGATTGAGGGACATTAAAAATAGTGGGAGCTAAAAGATTTAATATTTTTTTAAAGTTATAAACTAATGTCCATGTGAATAACAAGCACTGTGATTGTTTACATTTTATGTGTAATGTGATTGTTTACTTTTCTTGTATAATGCGATTGTTGGAATGGAATTTTATGTTGATTGGTTTGACCAGATTAAACTAGAGCTAGCTTAGTTTGACCAAGAGTTGATTAGTTTGATTAGACCTAACAAGAGTTGACCAACATAACTAGGTTTAACCAAAATAGACTAGTGTTGAATTAGTTTGACTAAGAGTTTATCAAAGTTGATTAGTTTGACTAGACCTAACAAGGGTTAACCAACATAACTAGGTTTGACCATAATAGACTGACATTGACTTAGTTTGACCAAGAGTTGATTAAAGTTGATTAGTTTAACTAGACTTAATAAAAGTTGATCAAGTTGACCAAATTAGATTAAGGTTGACCTATAAAATCAAGATTTGATTAGATCATATATAATTTAATATAATTGAATTGATCAAATAAAATTCAGTTTGACTAAAATTGATTCAGTAAGAACTAGTTTGACCAAGATTGAGTATAGAACACTTAGTTTGACTAAGATGTCATTGATTTGATAAAATATTGAAATCTACTTTTGTAAAACCCTAATTAGGATATGATTGATATCCGAAGCCACTTGTTGACCCAGTAGCACAACAAAACACAAATTATAGGGTTTACAATCTAGATTAAATAATTTATTTGGTATTTTGGCATTGCTTGGATGTATGTCATACATGATGTCTTACCAATGTGATTGGAGACCTTAATGGAAGTGGGAGCTAAAGTTTGATACTTTGAGTAGCTGCAAGGTAATTATAATCATATGATGATCAACATATGCAAATATAATCGTGTGGTGATTAATATGTGACAATGTAATTTTAAGATGGTTAATAAATGTAATAATATAGTGTTTTCTTTATGAAATGCATGGTTGAAATGTTTTAGACATGAGATGTTAAATGTTCTTAATTTAGATATGAGATGTTAAATATACTTAATTTTGACATGAAATGTTAGACATGTATAATCAACGTAGTAATAGCATGAGATGTAAATGAAGATAGTGCTTTGATGTTTCATGGGATGTAGATAGAAATGTTCCAACATAGTTATGGCATGAGATCCATGATCTACATAGTTATGACATGAAGTATCAAAAGTGAATGAAAAACTTAGTATAGATATGAAAATTAGAATACAAAGTTATGATATGAAATATCATTAATGTATAAATGATATGAATTAATAATGCTATATGATGTTTGACTTAAAATTCCTCATTTTGAATATTAAGTATGAAAGAAGGAATTGTTTCACAAAATAATTTATATGGCCTTCCACTGTTAATGGATAAAGATTTAATCTAGAATAGGTTGGTTGATGCCCATAGGATAGAACCATATTTGTTTTAGTTGATTACTCTTATTCACTTCTTAGAATAGATTTGGGTATGGCTAGTGGGACTGTAAGCTCCCAGGATACATTATCTCATAGTACATACATTGAGGTTGAGATGGTAGCTTTATACTTAACTGAATGGCTCATGACAGCTCATGAGTTTTAGACATGATTTTTTTTAGGCCAAGAAGATCAGAAATCACAGATCTAGAAAAGAGATTAAACAAGCTTTTACTAGAAGTTGATGGATAGTATCTATCCGCCTAATTAAAGCTAACATGATTGATGCCCACAAGATAATATTATGTTAAGAAGGATTAGGTTTCTGATGATCACTTAGGATCTTCAATGAATCCTGATCCTATGACACATGAGGGAGTCATGAAATTGATAACAATGTGATGAACACCATCTGATTTAAAAAACTCAAAATTAGATGGTTAACTTTATGTGATGATGATGTTGGCTTGATATAAGATATCAAAGGTAATGATAATTATATTTCTTCAAAAGATTATTATTATAATAATATAATATGTCCAACTTTGTGAACTAGAAGTTAAGACTTTGATTATGTTTTAAATTAAAAGAGTAGATTAGTTCATATCACTAAACCTTTAAGGTCATATGAAGGAATTCAGGTACAACGGAAACATAGTGAGTTGAAGTAAGCTGCAGGACAAGACACTATAATAAGCTTGGTAAGTATGTGAACACAATGAAGATAATCCAATTAGATGACCCATCCTCACAGATGATAGGTTCATAGAATGATGGAAATACTAATGAGTCATAGTGTTTGACCAAATGCAAATTTATGCAATTTTTGCTTTCTTGCAATAATTAGTTTGTATCATATAAAGACATGAACGAGGTATGGTTTTACTAATACCTATGCAGGATGATAAAAATCTCATTAAAGATGAAAGATAAGTGCTTACCTTGCTAATTATGACACTATCTTCTAATTCAAGTAGAAGAGATCCACTTATGATGTTTCTAATAGTACAGATGAAGGTAGTGTGAACAAGTCCTAGAAACAAAATAAATAACATACAACAAGTGTAAGTAGAAAGTGTTTTCATTGTAGTAAGTTCTATATTGATAGATAATGTGTCACATGTATGTAGTTTCTTAGTGAAAGAAGTAAAATAATAATAAAATTTTTTATTCCTAATTTCAATTAGTTGGCTCCTATAAATCATACAATGTGGATGGCAGTCTACTAAATGTATTTGCAATTAGTTGCAAAGATTTATAGGATCCAGCTGATTGATTATAGGAATGCCAATATTTAAGTTTTCCCTTATAGAATGAGTAAAACCTAATAATAAAAAGGTTATGAACCATAAGAAGTTTTTAAGAGTTGCCTATTAAATTTTGTGGTTACAAACTACAGCTAATTAGTTAAAATTAAATAGGATTTAATTTAAAACTATATCTTTTAGTGTCCAATAGATTATGAATTGGGTGAAGACCTAATCAAGATGGTAAGTGTAGGACTGTTCTACATAAGTAGATTAGGTGTAACATAGGAAAGTGAACCTAATAATTAGGTACAATACATGAGTTAAAGAGTTAGCTTTTATGTTCTTAAACAAAACAGGCCATGTCTTAGATGTGACATTTTAGAAAGATAATAGTGTCTTTAGTTATACATAAAAAGAATAGGATTATTTTATGAATTGTTGTACAACTAGATTAATTAGATAATAAGTTCTTAGAACCTATTAACCTTCTAATGCACTAGTTCTTTGATGCAGTGGGAGAGTTTCTGAACTCCCTACATTTCACCTATATAGATGAGGTTTATATTTGATTACTGCAAAATCCGAATAAAGTATTCTGTTGATTAAGCAATCAAGCTTTATAAGAATTCCAAAGAACTAGGTGTGCATAAGAAAGTAAATGGAAAAATGATTATTCATTTTGGTCCAGTACATTGGTTATATCCTACACATTAGAAATGATGTGAGAATAATCAAGATATACAGTTATTATAGTAAATAGGTTTTTAAGTAGTCTAGGATGAAATCACTAGAAAGTTAAAAATCATTTGCTAAAATATAAAATAAGGACTAATAATTATGTTTACAAAAGTCTAAACAATTCAAAAGGTTGGATAGTATCTGGTTATGTTTCATAGTAGGAGAAAACTCACTAGTTGTAAGAGTGTGAAGTAGTAATGTATTGCAGATTCTACAAAATGGGCAAATTATGATGTAGCTTAAGAAGCCACATATAAAAGGTTTAAGTTACACTGGTTTCATAGAACTTAGTGTAATTAACTTAGATTGGTTACTAATGATTTAATCAGGTGAAATTGGTTTCACCATGATAACTTCCCTAGATAATCTTGTAGACCATAACTAAGGTACTACAAAAAGTATAGGATGCACACATTGACCATATGGGTATCCGATAAGTTAGTGATTAGCTTTGAGGACAAGTGGGAGATTGTTGAAAATATGTCTTGACAAAACCATTCACGTAAAATATAGGCATGATTATTTAATAATAACTATTTATTTTATCATCACCTGTATTTGTTTCTTAGTATGGGTAATTATTTGATCTTATGAAATGAGATAGGTGGTCCTCAGGTAACATAGTAAGATGTCAAACACATTGGAATGCATGGAGAGATTTGATTATCTATTTTTATAGACTTGAAAGTTTATAGCTATGGGTGATGCTAGACACATCACTAATAGGGCTGCTACATGTAGAGTTGTCATATAATGGAGTGATGTAATCTTAGTCACTAGAGTGAGACTCTGAGTTTGCATGTGGGTGCATTATATAAATGCATTAAAGGAATCTATTATGGACATACTTGGTAAAACGTCATTGTCAGGATAAGTGTTGTTCATATTTATAGACTCATCCTTAAACTTAATGGGTTTATATTTCTCTAAGTCATTATGTTAGTTATTTTAAGCTACCAACCAGTGATGCCTAGTGATGCCTAATTGGTTGCTATACCATGGGTAGTTTGGATAGCCTACATGATACTTAAGATGATGCAAATACTCAACAAAGAATCCACTGCCCTTAAGTGGAAGAATATTCAGTTCAGGAAATATGTGATTTAATTGGACATAAAAATCTGGCCAATGGTTCTTAATAAAGTGTTTGTCAAATGTTTTCAAAACTATATTATAATTTATAATTGAAAAAAATGATCAAATAAATGTTTTTAAATGTTCAATTGATTCATTAAGTTCCTAATGATAATGTTTTAATGACCATAAGGGTTAGGCAGTGATTATTTTATCATCCTGAATGTCATTTGTGAAGTGGAAGGATATATTTGTGAAATATCTATAAAGAAGGGTCTCAATGTTATTTTCTTATCTTCGGGAGTTCAATAGCAATATGTAACATGGATTATTACAATTAGTGGTGTGCTAGTTTGTAATTAACAAAAGATAGAGTATCCTTAATGCAGTTTAACTTAATTAAGGATACTGGGCCTCATAGCCTAAGGATAAGAATCCTACACCCCCTAGGGTTAGTTTGACTTCTCAAATACTTTATAAATAAAGTACCCATGTTTAGATTGGGTCCTGTAACTGTTTTGGAAGTGGAAGAAAAGCAGAGAATTCTAGAGCAGGTGTGGATACTTTGGAGACCGTATCCGATTGGATTCTTGTGTCCGGTTAATTGATTGAGGTAATTCTAAACTTTTTTTATGATTAGATCTCAGAGATTCATATGGTGATCATGAAAAAACACATTTAGATATGTGATTGATCAATGAACTTTACTAATTTTAATTTTCAAGAATGATAATCTTCTAACATTAAGCACATAGTTCTATTGATTTACGCATCAACTTCTTTAAAACAATCTTATAAATATGTTTACTAAGAATCCTTTGAAAACTAGGTTAAAAAACATGCTAATCTTTCAAAGTAATTCAAAAAACTGAGTAAAACAACATTTTTCTTTTGTAAAATAGAGATTAAAGTCAACTAAGAACCTATTTAGATCAAAACAAAAGGTAGAACAAAAGCTTCGTTTAAAACAAAATTTCCCCTTTCAAAACATGGTAAAAGAACCTAAGTAATGAAAACCAACATGATTCTTTGCAAAAACTTATAAACAAACTAGTCTAAGAATCTAAAATTAATACAAAACACTGCTAAGTGTTCATGTTATTTGCAAAAAAGGATTTTTAAGCATTCTAAGAACCTATAGAATCAAAACAATACATAATACTCATGATTTCCTTCAAATGATATGAATCACAATGTTCTAAGAACCTAAAAACAACAAAAAGGCAATGTAAAATGTTCTAGTTTATCTACCTTTTGATCTAAATCAGATCTAAATCAAAGCTTCAAGTTCCTTCTCCAAAAATCCTAAAAACTCTCTTCAAATGTTAGCTTTCTCTTAATATTCTTTCTCTCCCTTATGTTTTTCATTTTTATGTCAAATTGGTTGAAAACCCATATAGACCCTAGAGGAGTTCCACAACGAAACCTCGTCAAGAAGTTGCGAGAGAGCGACTTTCCAAAAAAATCCACGAAGAACAGATTGATCAGGGGGTATCCAATCGATCAAGCTTCGATTGGGCCACCATGGCCGTATAGATTGGGGGTCCTCCCAATTGATCGGCCTAAACCAAAGTTTTTTATTTTTTTTCTACTTCTACTCTCTTGCACTCAGACACATGTAACTTTTTCGTTTGACATCTGATTCACTTGCTGCTTATTTCATTTGAATCTATACTTCGATACCTTTCTAATAAAATAAAGTTTTCTCACTAATTCTATCATGACCCAAATCCGAGGCCATGAAATGGGATGGGTTTGGATCCGTGACATGGGAATGATCCACCTCAAACCTGTTTCTCATAGCAAAGAGAGCAACAAGCTCGAAATGGGTCACTAACCCTCTTACTTAATTACATGTCATTTTTCCATATATATTTGTTTTCTCATCCTTTAACATTGATTTAAGCTCACATAAGATAAATACATTGCAGCAGAATAGAATATTAATGACATAACCCAAGTAAGTGCAGTGGAATTAATAATATCATTATGCTCATCTAAAAGTATCTCATAACCATCCAAAATAAAATGGGCCTACACTTGCCCATAAAGTATATACAATCTTTGCTACAAAGGGGCCTATCTCAAATAAACACAGTACTACATCACTGATAAGGTAAACTAAAACTGAAGTGAAATGTATCATCCTTGGGCTTAAAAGCCTCTTCCTTATCTCTTCCTCTTCCTAAGGCGCAATCCAACCTATGCGCCTACACATCTGCAGGTGGTGCCAATTGGGGTAAACTTAACAAGTTTAGCGAGAAGGTATGCACTTTTATACAACACTGAAGGAAGCCAAAGATAATCACAATAGCAAAGAGAATGAATCAAGATAAACTAAGGAGTCAAAGTAGGAATGAGAATACATCAAGTCTACTAAACATGTATCCTCACTACGATCTAAGTGCACACAGGTCATACGATAATCATAGGAATATCTAGAATAAGTCAGGAGTCATGCATATGCTACATGTTATATGTCACATGCTAAGTATTATGTGCACCTGTGTAGTAGTGTATGTGTCACATGCAAATCACAATGGTGTCCAATCACATATCATATCTAAGTGTAAA
>JAOXJP010159687.1:0-12925 GCA_025762735.1 Platanus orientalis
GCAACTGGTCGGTATTCATCAGCAAGTAGGGCATTTGGTGCCTTCTCCTTCCCCCCCCCCCCCCCCCCGGAGTGTAGAAAGGGAGGTCATCAACGCACTTAAACGAATGAGGGTGTGGTGTCTAACGCTGCCTCGAGGTCGACGATAAAGGGAAGAGGTAGAGCAGCTAGAGGGACAACCATGGATGGCACCGCGCTTTGTTTATCCTTCTTAGCCGAGCAGTAATGAGAGAAATTTACCCACTTATGCGAGCTGCCAATAGTAGTTTTTGAGGAGACCCTCGCTAAGGAAGCCTTCGATTGTCTGACAAACATATCTAAAAAAAAAAAAAAAATAGTGAAATGATGAATGGTTGGAGATATATATATATATATTATAACGAGATGGAGTAGAGAATGACCTGGTTGACCGACAAGCAAAGCAGAGGACCCAGAGCAAGGATGCTCGAGGCTGAATAAATAAGAAGAAAGTGATTTGGGATTCACTAACAGAGAATAATCTTGAATAGGGTGTGCAAAGGCCTACTCTAACCTTATGAGTTCAGCCTTGTATAGCAGACTCTCGGCCAAAACTACAAAAGCAATTGAGGTTAGACCAACTAAATGGAAAAAGGATAAAGAAAACTCAAGTGACCGAGAATTACCTATTCTACGCGGCTCTCCCCATATCTTGGGGATTGTGGGGACCCGGTCAACAGGCGACTCCTATCCGTCACCAGACATGAAGAAAATTTTCTTTTTCTAACCTCTATTGGAAGTTGGAAGACCCGTGATTAATGCTCGGTTGGGAGTTTGAGTAGTGAAATACTACCATCCCGAATGTAAATCCACTACCTCATAGTAGTAGAGAAATTCAGAGATGGTCAGATGATCCTAACCACCACTGCATGCAGGCCATAACACCATGCACACAATCAAAATTGTCCGCCTGTTTGGCATGAATTGCCCCGAGGCAAGACGAAGGTGGGTAAGAAGCTGATGAACGAATAAAGGAATTAGGAAGTGCAGACCGGCTTCCAGAGTTTGCTAAAAAATAGAAACTTCATTTGGGAGATTGGCACAAGCTCACTCGTCGAAAGCAGGGGCCCTTAGATTGACCGATTCTAGAATTTGAAAAAGGTGATGCAAATCCCTAAGTCAAAACTTAGACACAGTCAAAGATATACGCTTCGTAGGGTACGGGACACCAACAAAATGAGACCACCTGATGGGCTCCAAGGGTTGAGCCAAATCAGGAGAACCTTCCTTGACCAAGTTCTCATTGAGGGCTAAGATAGATTCGGAGGAATTAGATTGAGTACTCATATGACTGAGGGTGTATATAACGTCGACTAAGGGACTGAGTATCTTTAAGACCTGCCTCAGAATGTAACTCAAAAATGAAGACTTGAACCCTAAAGCACTCAAATCAGGCAAACACAGACGGGTGTGAAGGTAATGACATAAACGGGTTAAATGGAACCGAAGGGGGCCCCGGTTGGATCCAGGGTTAGACTTTAAGGAAGACTAGTGAAGACTAACAAATAAGGGCATAGCCATGACATAGAGGGAAGAAAAAGGGAACAATATGACACTTTGGTAGGGAAATGAAAATGCTAAAGTAAAAAGGAGATTGGAGAACTATAGGAAGGAAAAATGGTTAGAGAATACCTCCCGACAACTGTCCCAATTAACGAACTCTTGAGCACAACACTAGCATGAATAAAGTAAGCAGCACGAACAGTAGCTCCAGAATAATTTTCGAAGGCAAATAGAAGACTCAAAAAGGGGTAAAGGCATCTTCTTATATGATCCTCAGGTAATCCCTAACCATCAGATCATCTAAGTCATCCCATTTCTTCGAATGTAATCCATCTTGTTGTCATTAATGGGTGGGGCTTAATAAAGACAGAGTTCAAGTGTCGGTAGTCCAATCGTCTCCGGTGACCATCTAGATTCCCACTGCCCACTCGAGTCAGCAGACTAGGGAATGGGGGGCAGATGATGACAAGGAGTTTAGCCTAAGTGGCCCGAGTCGATTAACTAAGTGAACCACCCTGGTTTGACCAATTTACTTATTTTCTAGGTGCCACTGCCCCCCCGGTTCAAACTGATGGTCACATATACCGAGCACCTAATCGATAAGCCTAGTAGTCGCATGACACCTATGAACCATCCGACATACCGAGGAATAGTAATAAGCAACCAAAGAAAATGAATGATCGACATAATCGTCCATGATTACTGAGTCGATCAACCAACATGGCGACTGACTGAGAGGTGTTGACCGCCATCAGGATAGAAAGGCGGTTATAAGGCATGAAGTGATGTGGGGGAACAACCAATCCAATGCTGGCAAGTGCACGAATTTCCCACATTCTTTTAACTAACTTGGGAAATATTCTTGACAAGGACCACATGCCTGTATAGAGCCCAGACCCACTACGTGTAACTACATGAAGAACCCCTATATAAAGGGGGAAACCTTGAGGAAGAAGGTATACACAATTGACCCAAATCCAATATCTCACGTAAGCGTCGGAGGGGTGTAGGCCAGCTCCACACCAAAGTTATTCACTATCCTGGTGTAGGCAGAGTCCAAGAGGAGGTCCTAGATTGAGGACAACTAGAGGACTATCTTGGTGAGTCAGGAAACAATGTCATCAGCTAGCACCATCTATGGAAATCTAAGTGATTTTCGGTAAGACAAAGGTCGTATGGTTGAAACTCTATTAGGAACGGTGGAGGCTTGCCGGAATGCTTCGTCTACCAATAACCAAGACGGAAGGGAGGAGAAATCCAGGAGAATTACAACCCTGGAACAACAGATATGAGACCTCAATCAAAGCATGGAATGAGTGATGCAGGAAAATCGAGAGCTGAACCGTAGGCTTGTGGCGTGGGAAGAACATCGACACCCAGGCGATAGCAAAACGCAAGAAGCCGCCCATCCTAGGGAAGAAGGCAAATTGGGAGATGAGGAAGAACAGTAGGGAGATAGTCAAGGCCCTGGGGCCTCGGTGTCTCAACCAACCAACATCGTTGGGGAATGGATCATTGTTGAACAAGAGCAGTGAATGCAGAAGATGTAGGATCAATTGGATGCCATGATGGATACTATCAAAGCAAAGACTCTCTCCACGATCGAGTCCCTGGCATAAAAGACTGACCATCCATTCTCCCCGGTGGTCATGTCTTCTCCTCTCCCTAAAATGTTTGGGATCCCCTAAATAGAATCATTTGACGGAAGTCGGGACCCATTCAACCACCTTCAAACCTATAAAACTTTGATGTTCTTGCACGATTATTCAGATGGATTCATGTGTAGAGCCTTCCCGACCACCCCCTAAAAGGTTCTACCCAAAAAGGTTCAGTAATCTTCAAATGAACAACATCAACTCCTTCTCTGAGTTGAGTTAGTCATTTTCTAGCTACTTCATTGGAGGAAGGCGCTACCGAAAACACACCATTTATTTGTTCAATGTTAGTTAGTCGAAGGGAGAGTCATTAAGTGACTATGTCTCTTGCTTCAATTGAGAAGTGGTGCAGGTAGATGATGTGGATGAGAAGGTAGTACTCAAGGCCTTCATGGGAAGGTTGTTTCCTACAATGTTCTTATTCTCTCTCTCCAAGTCCCCACCCAACAACATGGCCGAGTTAAAGCTCTGAGCCCAAAAGCACATGAATGCGGAGAACACCATGGCAGCAAGAAGAGACTAGAGTAGTGAACAAAGAGAGCCGCCAAAGAGAAAAAGAGACAAACATAAAAAAAGTTACCTAAAATGAGTTTAGAATAAGGGAAATACCTGACCGAGAGGTAAGACTAAGGGAGGCACATGCTCTTGTTCAACGAATGCAAGCCTATACTCCCCTTAATTCACCTCTCGAATAAATCCTTATGTATGTGCAGGATGACCCATCCTTAAAGTGGCCTGAAAAGCTCAAGACCCCTCCAAAAAAGAGATCCTAAGTATTGTTGCTTCCATCGAGACCACATGCACAACACAAAGGATTGTTTCGACTTGAAGGACCAAAGAGAAGCACTCATCCAACATGGCAGATTAAAGCATTTCGTAGCAGGTCGCCCTTAGACCCTACTGAGGACCAAAGAAGAGCTTCCAAGTGGGAAAATCTTGAATCAGAGCCAATACAAGATATAAAGGTTATTATCGGAGGGTCCGCAAGAGGTGAATTAAATTCAGCTCAAAAAGCCTAGACATGGGCAATGAGAGCATCACAAATGGAGGTTTACTCAGCCGATAAGCCTAGGAAATGTCCCCAAATCATTCAATAAGACATCACATTTATAGAAAAAGATTTTCATGGAGTGCAACACCCTCATGACCATGCCCTGGTGGTTACGTTGGTCATAAAAAATCACTAAACCAGAAGGGTACTCATTGATAACGGCAGCTCTGCGGATATCCTGTACTTATCTGCCTTCAAATAGATGGGAATCAGAAAGGATAAGCTTTGGCAAACAATGGCACATTTGGTAGGATTCACGAGAAACAAATTTTACCCAGCAGGGGACATCATGCCCTTAGAAACAGTTGGGGTCAGTCCTCACCAAGTCACCAACGTAGTCAATTGCCCCTCAGCTTATAATGCCATTATTGGCCAATCAACACTAAACAAAATGAAAGCCATTACCTAAACCTACCACTTAATGATGCGCTTTCCGACTGAGGAGGATGTTAGAGAAGTCAGAGGTGATTAGATAACCGCCTAAGAATGCTATGTTGCATCTTTAAAGGGGAAAGAGTCAAAGGAGACTCTCTTCATTAACAACATGGAAGATAGAGAAAACATCCAGCTAAAGTAGACTAGGCTCGCAGAGGATCTAGAGGAGCTAAACATTGATCCTAATAAACCGGAATGGGTTGTTTGAGTTAGGAAAATGCTCTTAAAAAACCTGAAGCTCTGTTTGTAGGAACTGCTCACAACCTACAAGGACGCCTTCATTTGGACGCACGTAAACATGTCAAGAATTAACCCAAAAGTGATCACCCACAGACTGAGCATTAACCCCTCGGCTAAACTGGTCATATAGAAGAAAATAACCTTTGTTGCCGATAGAAACCAAGCCGTCACCAAAGAGGTAGACAAACTATTAAAGGCGGGGTTCGTACAAGAAGTCATCTACCCCAACTGGATCACCAACGTGGTATTGGTCAAGAAAAGCAATGGTAAATAGAGGATGTGTGTAGACTTCACCGACCTCAACAAGGCCTATCCTAAAGACAGCTTCCCACTCCTAAGAATATATGCATTGGTTGACTCTACCTCTAGGCATGCTCTACTCAGTTTTATGGATGTGTTCTCCGGTTATAACCAAATACGGATGGAGAGGAGAGACTAAGAGAGGACGTCTTTCATTACTGATTAAGGCACGTATTGTTACAAAGTCATGCCATTCAAATTAAAAAATGCAGGGGCCACTTATCAAAGACTAGTGAATAAAGTGGAAGTTTATGTGGATGACATGTTAATGAAAAACATGGAAGCTGAGAAGCACATAGACAACCTGGAGGAGACTCTCTACACCCTCAAAAGGTTCTAAATGAAGATCAACTCTACCAAGTGTGCCTTTGGGGTGTTGATTGGAAAGTTCCTTGGCTTCATGGTCTCTCATAAAGGAATCAAGGCTAATCTTGAGAAAGTACTGGCTATATTAGACATGAAACCGCCATAGACCACAAAAGAAGTGTAGCTGTTGGTAGGAAGAGTGGAGGCCCTTAGCCGATTCTTCTCAAGATCCACGGATAGATGTTTTCCTTTCTTTCACCTTTTAAAGAAAGGATTTGAATGGACCGAAGAGGCCGATCGATCTTTCCAAGGCCTCAAGGGACACCTAGCATGCCTACTGACCCTTGATCATACAACACAAGGGGAAAATTGTACTTGTATCTAGCAGTCACGGAGGTAACAATAAGCTAAGTTCTAGTATGAGATGAGCACAATTAGACCTCGGTGTAGTACGTCAACAAAGCCCTCCATAGAGCAAAGTTAAGATATCCACCCTTAGAGAAGTTGGCATTCGCACTCGGAACCATAACAAGAAGGCTTAGGCCTTACTTCTAGGCCCACCCCATAGTGGTGTTGATTGGCCAACCTTTGAGAGCAATATTGTCGAAGCCAGAAGTGTCAGGTAGGATGATCAAGTGAGCAGTGGAGTTAGGCGAGTTTGACATTTGTTACCGACCAAGGAACACTATAAAGGGGAAAGTCTTAGTAGATTTCTTGGCAGAGCTGACACCCGTAACAACAAAAGAAGGGAACTGCTCAAAAACCAAATAAACCCTCCATGTAGATGAATCTTCCATCGCCTTAGCTAGTGGGATTGGGCTATTGTTGACTACCCCTGAGGGGGTTAAAATTGAGTATGCCATCCAGCTGGGATTTAATGCGATGAACAACGAAGCAGAATATGAAGCTCTGATCGCAAGTCTGAGTGTGGCAAAGAAAGTAAGGGTTGGATGCATCGTCATTTACACCGATTCTAAATTGGTCAAAGGACATGTGACCAATGAGTATGAGGCCAATGAAGACAGAATGCAATGATATCTAACCTGGGTGAAACAACTCCTACCTTAATTCAAAAAGTTCAAGATCCAACACATCCTAAGAAGCCAGAATGAGCATGCAGACCGGCTGGCCCGACTAGCATCCAACGATAAATATGTGACAAGGTGTCAATTGTTAGAAAGTCATCTCATCAGACCCAATACAAAGGGTGAAATAAACATTTGTACATGCTCGAACGAGTTAGAAGCCAACTGGAGGGCTCCAATCAGGAAATTCCTCAAAACAGGGAATCTTTCACTAGACTAAGGGGAGGCTAGGAAAGTTATGCTCTGAGCTAGTTGGTATATAATGATAGATGACACCCTCTATAAGCAAAGCTTCACTATGCCATAGTTAAGATGTCTATCACCGATAGAAGCCGATTATGTCATGAGGGAAGTTCACGAAGGAATATGCAGAAACCGCTTGGGTAGTCGATCGCTATTCCACAAGCTCATCCGAGCAGGGTACTATTGGTCGACTATGTAGACAGATTCGGCAAACCTTGTGCGGAGATGTGACAACTGCCAAAGGTTCCCCAACATTCCACTACATTCTGTAGAAGAGCTCATGCCCATCATAGGACCATGGCCTTTCGCTCAATGGGGAATATATCTTATGGGTCCCCTCCCCTTGGCAAAGAGACAAAGGAAATTCCTCGTCATAGCCTTGGACTACTTCACCAAATGGGTAGATGTGGAGGCACTATCAACTATAACCGAGAGCAATATATACAACTTCATTTAGAAGTCCATAATATGCTAGTTTGGAATACCCCAGGTCATAATCATAGACAATGGAAAACAATTCGACAATCAACACTTTTGAGAATTCTACTAACAGCTAGGCATTAAAAACCACTTTTCCTCCCTAGTACACCCCCAAAAAAATGGTCAAGCTGAGGTAACCAATTGAACTATATTAAAGATAATCAAGACCAAGTTGGAAATGTCGAAAGGGTAGTGGGTCGACGAGCTACAGGGGGTCTTATAGGCTTATAGAACCACCCTAAGGAACACTAAAGGAAAGACACCTTTCTCCTTGGCCTTCGACAGCTAAGCAGGCATACCTGTAGAGATCGGGGTGGCAAGCTTGAGGACCCACAAACACCAGACTGCACAGTCGAAAAAAGAGCTACAGCTAAGCCTAGACCTATTAGAAGAGAAATGAGACAAAGCTCACTCCTAATGATAGTGTCCCAATAGAGGATGATGAAGTATCATAATGCATGGGTTCAACCAAGGGGTTTTGACAATAGAGATCTGGTACTTCGAAAAGTAAACACTGCAACACAAATCCCAAGTGATGGCAAGTTGGGACCTAACTAGGAGGGCTTATACTGAGTGGTTAAATCCACATGAAAAGGTACCTACCACTTGGAAACTATGGAAGGAAAGACTCTACCCCAACCATGGAATGTCAAGCACCTGAGAAAGTATTACCAATGAACATATAATTCAAATTACAAAATAATAAATTTATCTATTATTGTGCAACTAGGCCCACTAAAGTCCCGAGTGGTGTCGGAAAAAATGGACAAAGTCCACGACATTCTATAACTAAAGTCCCAAATGGTGTTAGAACAACCATCAGTCAACAATGACGTTCTACAACTAAAATCCTAAGTGGTGTCGAAAAAATAGACTAAGTCTAGTAAAATGACTCTTGGTCTATAATAACGTTCTAACTAAAGTCCCTAGTGGTGTCAGAAAAATGGACTAATTACAATAAAATGACCCTCAGTCTACAACAACGTTTTATGACTAAAGTTCCGAGCGGTGTTGGAAAAATAGACCAAGTCCAGTAAAATGACCATCGATCTACAATGACATTTTACAGCAAATGTCCCGAGTGGTGTCAAAAAAATAGACCAAGTCCAATAAAACTACTTGGTTTACAATGGTGTTCTATAACTAAAGTCCTGGGTGGTGTCCAAAAAATGGACCAAGTCCAGTAAAACGATGATCGGTCTACCACGATGTTCTATAACTAAAATCCCAAGCGGTGTCAAAAAAATGAACCAAGTCCAGTAAAACGGCCCTCGATCTACCACGACGTTCTACAACTAAAATGATCTACCACTAAGGTCCACTAAAACTACCTTTGGCAAACAAAGGCTTCCCAATAAGCAACCTGAACGAAGTATCGCCAATCGGCTAAGTTAAATCATAATAAACAATTTGAGACGAGCATTAGGAAGTACTCAAAGAGACAAACAACCCACAACTTTGCATGAACCAATTAATTACTAAAACCACCATAAAATAGGAAAATATATTGATTTGGGGTCTAGGTACAAAAGAGGAGTTACCCTATGTAAAAAAAAGAAGAGAAAGAAAAAGAAGCCTTGTATTTAAGAGGTCGCATCATCCCTCTCCGATTCCCCCTCCTCGATTCCTTTGGCTACCTCAGGCCCGATAGAGTCGGACTCAACATCAGCCTTGAACATTGAATAATCAAAACCTAGATGCGCCTGCAAAATCCGATAGTGAAGGGTCTTGAAGCCATTGATAAAGTACTATGAGGTCTCATTGTTGAAAGCCTTGGATTGCAGATAGGTGGTGACTGCGTCCTTAGTAACTTTCTCCTTCTCTACCTCCCAACTGGCCTTCAGTTCATTCAGGGACCTCTACAGCATGGTAGCCCTAACCTTCTCCACTTCGAGTTGGTCTCGGACCTTATGGACATCAACGTTTGGGAGGGGTTCAAATTTTTCCGCTGCCCATGGTTTTTAGGCCCACTCTTTAGTGCGTGATGTCGGTTCATGAAAGGTCGCTAACCCTTTTATAAGAGGGTTAGGGTTTTCTGAGAGTCACCACCAACTTGGGGTTAACTGATGGAGTTGGACGTCGGTTTTCCTCTTTGAGGAAGATGAGAAATCTAAATCTGAAGGTTTAGGGATTTAACTCCTAATACTGGTCTACATTCCTAAGATTAAGGGTAAGTTGTTTAGTTGCATTTAGGGAAGGTGTTAGGCACCCTAAATACCAGCCTTTTTAGGGCAACTTCTCTCATTCATACCTGTTTTAATTATACTAAAGTCCATGCTTTGTTAAATATAAAGTTATTGGTCTAGACCACCCCCATGGTGTGATCATTATAGTTACACTTGAGACATAGTCCCAAGTTGCCTACATACTCGATCTTATATGATTCAGTGGATTCCTAGGGTTTTGTCGGGATCAAACTGTATGTAGTTCTAGGGGTTTATTGTGTGTGCCAATCTTGGTAGTCAAGTATGTCTGATTATGAGACTGATGTAGGGTAGATTCATTTTAAATTGTTTGTATACTTACAAAGTACTCCATGCTACTATAAAATGTAGACAAGCTAGCTAAATGGGGGTCAAGACTATGTTGTACCAATATGCATGGTTCTGAGAATCCAATTGGGCTATGGCCAAGTCTCAGGGTCTTTGGGTCATGAACCATTGTGACATGACCCTAAGGTAAGGTGAAGACCGTAAAAGGTCAAGATGGGTTAAAATGTAGTGAAAGGGTAAGTTGACTCGACCTGGTCGCACTGACGTAGCAGCCATGACTCAAGCGTTGTCTCCTAGGTAAAGTTCGAGTATCGATACACTTAGAATTCATAAGCGTATAGTCAACCCTACTATGATTGTAGTAAAGCTAAAAGAGGCATTTACAATGAAGGGATTCCAAAGTATGTCTATGGAATGGATTGGTTTAAAGCTGGGTTTCATTTTACCTTCACAAGCCTAACACTTGAAATTCATCATAATGCTAGAAAATAGGGCCCACAGAGGTGCCTAAGAATGTGGATGAATTCCAAGATGTTAGTTGCCTATGTATAGGCTTTAGAGAAGGTCAGGGTTCACTAAGGTGGGTCCCAGATCCCAACACTTGAATTTCTTTAATGCCTATATTCCCTGTCAACGCCTGAATTTTAACTGATTAAAAATCAAGCATTGGGTTTAGATAGTCTGCACTCCGAAGGGCATATCTCTCTCCATGAAATTCTAAATTGAGCATGGTTGGTCAATTTGGAAAGCTGAGAGATAGATATTTGCAACCATAAATAATAAGCCAATACTTTTTCTGGGCCTTGATTTTTGTATGACGGGTAATCCTTTTGAAAAGAGACTTTCCTATCGTAGGAAATATCCCATGTGATTTGGAGTCGCCACCAGTCTTTTTAATGATGTGATTGGACATCAGTTTTGAAAACAAAACAAATTTAAGTTTCGAAAATGATTTGAAATGTCTGGCTCCACAGTTAAACTGGTCAACTCCCAGAGATCCTAAGTAAGTTGTTCATTTATGAGTTAGGGAAGGTGTTAGGCACCCCACCTCATCCGCTTTGCGGTTACCTACTCTAAACCCGTTATAGTCTAATAGTCAATCGTGATTTATCAACTATTCATCTCACCCATTACTTTTATCTCATTTTATTGAGATTAAGCAAGGAATCCACATGTCATTTCTGTAAAAATTTTGGCCGCATAACGGCTATAATATGGACCCTTGGGATGAATAATGATATCCATGTCACTTTCTTCAAACCTAATAGTCCACATATGAATAAAAAAACACTCTAAATATATTATACATCCACCACATCATCACTGTCCACCCGACAGCTCCGTGTCCATCATAACCATTCACATTTACATAATTTAAGAAAAATGAACCATGTTGTCTAAAAAAATATATACATAACTCATCAAAGTCCAAAATAATATGTACAAATCAAGTGAGCATGAATCAATGAGAAGGCTTCATCCACAGAAAATAAAATGGGACTGTCATGAGGAATTTCAATTTATCTATCAAAATAATCTGAGCTATTTCTTTAGACCTATACTAACAAAACAAACTTTGATGCAGTAAAAGAAATCAAAATATGTTATCTAGCCACCAAATTCATTTTCCTCCTATTACCAAAGCGGAATCCAGCTCTTCACAATAATGCACACTACGTAGCCACTTCATTGTAACTATAGTAATGCACCCATGCAGCCATTCTACCATGTCCAAAGAGGAATGAGTTAAACTGCACAAATAAGATTTACAAGAAAAAAAAAAGAACCACCCTAACCCACAAAGTGTTTTCAGCTTTGATAAAAAAAAAAAAAAACAAAAAACAAAGATAGAATAAAGAGACTTTAAAGAAAAATAGATAACATGAATGAATGATAAAAATTCTTTGTGGGAGTTGAAAGATGATAATGTCAACGTGTATTGAAGAGCACAACAGAGATGTACAACAAAGACATATAGAATAAAATCAGGTGAAAAATGAATATCAAAAAAATTACTCCTATCAATGAGCAAATGAGAAATGAATATGCAGTCCCATAAGGTGAGTTCAAGCATAAGGAATAAACTCCATCTCAATCTAAATATGCAAACAAATATCTTCATTTTGATGGCAATGATTGATAGCTCAAGGCTTATCAACTAATAGCTCATATAGATTATCGTATCTCATAAAAGAAATGGCCTACGAATTTATGGTCAAGAATGATAAACGAACAAAACCATTTCACAATATGTCTTAAGGTAATAAAAAGAAAAATAATAAAACCCATTAACATCAAGCATCTAAAATTGTTTGAATCCAAGGAAGTGAATAATGAATCTACAACCTTGCTTTGTCTCTAGAAAAACAATAAAAAGAGATAAGAATGAAATTTAAAAAAAAATATAGTGTGGTTCATTCCTCTATAGTAGTGACATTTTAAAACCTAAAATCCCCTTTTAACTAGTTGAATCAGCCCCTTAGTCTCATTAAAAAAAAATGAATGAATACCATAAACAATGACACTCAACCTATACATAAAAAAAAACACATCCAACGTACCACCTATCTTTAAGAAAAAGAAAAAAAATTGTTCCCAGGTTATACTTCATAATTTAGCCGAGCTACAACATGAAAATAAAAGAAACGCTGTTGATATCAATCTTCAATGAAAATAATAGAACATATGGATTAATCATAGATGCTCAAAATCCCAACAATAGTTCCTCATATCATGGATAAAATAAAAATAATATAAACAAACAAACTCCTATGCTCCACTTATCTAACAACAATAACCATTTTTCATAGAGAATGAATGAACACATCAATAAGAAAAAAATAAACACTAGGGTTTAATTTTCTTTACAAAATGTAATATATCACAAAAAAGATCTAGATGAACTAAGTAATCTAATTTAAGACCAAATCATCCAAGATAAAAGAAAAGCAATAATAAAATAAATAAAAATAAAAATAGAAAAGGAACAATACTTAGAAAAGTTGATTAGTGAGAAGTGGAAATTCCCACGCTTGTCGCACAAGTTGGAACCTTGAGCTTTTCCGCAACTTTAGTAACTTGGCAGAGAGATGAAGGGTGTTTCGTTTAGGATTAGGAG
>JAOXJP010159698.1:0-12925 GCA_025762735.1 Platanus orientalis
TCAAGATCACTGGATCGGCCGATCTAGACTCTGGATCGTCCGATCTGGCGATCCGGACCCTGGATCGTCCGATCCAAAGCCAAAACCGATTAACACTAAAAATCGGGATCGGTCCCGGCTGATCCCGATCCAATCCGGGCGATCCGAGCCCGGATCGGGCGAGTTTTAGAACCATGGTTCAAAATAGGCAGCCGATTGGGTTCTTTTGCTGGCCGATTTGATGTCTAGGCCTTCCACTTGCAACCTCAGTTACAAAGGTCTACTACTGTAAATTTGTTAACAGGCTTTCAGCAGCTCTTGGGTAATGGTTATAGATGTTGTAGCAAGGGAATAAAATGAAGAAATAAAGGATTGAAAGGGAGATAGAACAATATGGCTAGAAGAGAGGGAGAAGAAGTAGAAGTAAGAAAGAGGATAGGGCAAGAGATGGGACTGCCCTTGGAGAAAAGAAGAGAAGGGGAAAGATTATGGTAACCTTCAGCTAACCTTAGAGAAGAGAGGAGAGAGAGAGAGAGAGAGGAAGGGTCCATGAATTAGAAATCTTACTAAAATTAAAAACTACTAACTTATGAAACTTAGGACCCAAGCTTTCCCTAACCCAATACTTACTAACTTGACTTTCCAAATATTTAAACACTAAAAAGTAGAAACTTCTAACCCTTTTTACTAGGGCTGTTGATCAACCAGGTGGGAGGGCCTCACATGATGACTAGACTACCACTAAAAGACAAGATTAGAGGTGGACGACCAGCCCTCTAGTTCCCTACCCAAAATTGGCTTTTAAGCCTTATTGCATAAACATCCTTATACTAAATCAACAAAAAACCCCTTGGCACTAATGTCTTATTACAAATAACCACTTTCAATTTTGTTACCCCACATGCCAAGCATTCTTTATAGGGCTGTCAACAGAGCGAATACGAATCGGATATAGGTGTATTCGTATTCAATTCGAATATGAATATCACATAGCCGAATTCGGTTCGAAATCCGGCGGATTTTTTTTTATACCTTCCAAATTCGAATTCGTTCGAATATTCAAATATCGGATTCGGATGTTGGATATTCGAGTTTAATATAATTTATTTATCAAAATATTCAAAAATCCGAATATCCGAAAATTTGAACATCCGAACATCCATTTGACCCCAACTGCAAAACAAAGCCTATATTTAAGCTGAGACAACATCAAACATCTACAAGGCAATGGTTTTTCCTCTACGCCCCTCCCCCTTCCTCTACCCTTGTTGACATATCTCTAGTGACCCTTCCCCTCATAGCCTTTGGATCTTCATTTGCCTCCTCTTCAAAGGGGAACTTACAAGGCAGTGGAATTTAGAGTCTAATAGGCTCAAAACTAGGCTGGCACTGGTCTAAAACTATAGACATAAAGGTAAAGGTTCCATGCTAGAACAGAGTAGTTAGGAGGGTATTAACATGCTCTGGATTGGGACTGGGTTAAAGGGTAAAACAATGGGGTTTGTTAGGGCAGGAAGAGGAATTATATTTGGGACTGAAACATGGAATTTTGATAGGGAAACTGTGGTTGGCAAGGTTCAAATCAAGGGCTGAAATCAAGAATAAAGGCTGCAGGGTTTCGTGGGTACCAAAGGCTTGCTGAAATAGGCTTACTAGGTTCAAAACTGGCCCGAAATAGGATTAGAAATAGAGGACAAAACAGGGGATTGTTATGGTGTTAACAGTTAATAATAGAGGCTAATTTCAAGGTCTATTAGGTAAGGTTTGTGGTTGTGTTACAGACACAAGTAAAGGCCAGATCAGGAGTTTTGATCTCAGGTTGAAGACAACCTTGGAATTGCCTCCTAAATCTGCCGCAAGGTTTGTAACCAGTAATCTGATTAAATGGGAAAACCCAGTAATCAGAGACACACAAAGAGAGAGAGAGAGAGAGAGAGAGATCCGGAGAGGGAGAGAGAGTTGGAGAGACAGAGAGAGAGACGGAGAGAGAAGGAGAGAGCAGACGTTACCTGGCAACGATGACGGCGAAGGGCGACAGTGTAGGGCAAAGGCGAAGGGCGATGGGTGGGGTGCGATTTGCGAAGGAAAAGAACTCTCAGTTAGGTTTTAAGCTTTTTATATGAGAAGGGGGATGAGATGTAACCTGGTGTTGTACAATAATAATGGGAAAGGGTATGGTGCATTAATTTCTCTGCGCCCCTATGTTTCAAATTTTTTTTTGGAGCTGATGTAGGTATTACCGAATTTGATTCGTTTATGATTCGAATATACATTTTGCGAATCGGATATATGTGATTCCAAATTTGCTTTTTTCGAATCGAATTCCTCGGATTTCTGATGAAAGATCAAATCATTGACAACCCTAATTCTTTACGGTCTTGAGCTTGGACTTGGGCTTCCACATAGGATACATTTTCTCTATCCAATGGAGTGGTGCTGCATCAATGGGGTTTTGATTTAATAAAATAAAATTGGCTTATGTCTGCAACGAAGACCAATGACTGCACCAGTGAGGAGTGAGACAATGCAAGTTGAAAGTGCTAAAAGGACTAGAGGAAGGCTAAATTTGACTTGGGTTGAAGTTGTAAGGAGGGACATAGCAGCTTGTAATTTAACGAAAGATATGGCCCTAAATAGAGTGGAATGGTGGAATAGGATTCGTGTAGCCATCCCCAAATAGTTGGCATAAGGCTATTTGTTGTTGTTGTTGTTGGCTTTATGAGATTTTTAAAAGAAAATATTAAGAAATCAAGAAATCAGAATTTTTTAATGGATGAAAAACAAATGAGTTGTGATTGCAAGAAAGAAAAGATGGAAGAATAAGAAGAGGAAAGAAGAAAAAACAAGGACTCAAGGGAAGAGAGAAAATTTACTTAGGATCGCCTAATATGTCACACGATTTAAGCCTTCAACTAAATAAACTTTCATTGATTCAAAAAATTCTCTATCTGTATTACACCACTCCATCTCCTCTATATTTATAGATAAACCCTAATATATTTTTTTTGAGAGGTAAAATGAAACTTTATTCAAGAAAAAACAAACAAGAACAAATTACTGGGAAGGTGACAACAGAAACAACAAAACAAAGAGAGAAAACAGAAAAAATAACAAGAGATACAAATTCTCACACCAGATAGAATACCACTCAATCTCATCAAAATTCAGCCCCCACCAATATCCAAAAAAAAAGAAGCTTGAAAATAAAAAAACCAGCTCTTCATAACTCCTATACTTATCCTCAAAGATTTGATTGTTCCTTTCCTCCCAAAGCCCCCAACAAATGATCCCAAGCAAGGCTTGCCAAATGATAAAGGGGAAATCTCTCAAGATCACCCATCCACCAACCTTTGATCATCTCATTGAAAGACTTGGGAAAAATCCAGGGAATATGGAGATGAGATAAAAAGAAGTCCCATACCCTAGTGGTCAAAGATCAATGCATAAAGAGATGATTCACTGATTCCTCCTCCCTCATACACAAGACACATCTATTGGCCAAGTTCCACTCTCTGTTCTGAAGATGATTTAGAGTAAGAATTTTATCCAGTTAAGAATTCCACAAAAAGGACACTTTGAAGGAATGCCCGGGTTCCAAATGCCTTTATGGGGAAAGTCAAAATCCCTATTAACTATCAGCTCACCATAAAAAGATTTGGCTGTAAACCGACCCTTACTAGAAGGGGTCCACCACCACTCATCCCTAATATTAACCCTAGACAAACCTTGAAACCCCCCAGTGCTCTAGTGGCAACGGTATTTGTCTTCCATAGAGAAGACCCAGGGTCTAATCCCTGGATGGGTGGGGTGGCGAGCAGTGCAAAAGTTCTCGCCTGCTCGGGGGTTCTCGAGATCTCTATTCCGACCGATGTCAGCCCGGTCCCGCTTCAAGCGGTTAGAAACAGTTAAAAGCCCAAGTGGCCGAGTACCAAAAAAAAAAAAAGACAAACCTTGAAACTTTAAAAAACTCTTGATTAAACTAGAACTTCCATCATATTTTGTTATCTTGCCAGTATTTTAGCCATAGCTTTTTCCAAAATGTGTCAAATTTGCGAGATATTGGGCCTGTTAAAAAGGCAACTGAATAACCTTTCAATTGACACCAAAATCAAGCTAGATGGGTAAATTTTTACTGCCAAAATAAGTCCTAACCATAAGTGATGGAAATAAGATCTTTCACTTCCTAAAGTTTAAATACAATCTACTCTACTCAAAATAAATAAAATCTTCTAAATAGACTGAAAGAAACCTAACCTAGATTTTTTTATGAATAGAAACCTAGCCTAGATTTATCCAAAATTACCGAACATAAAAAATTGACCCTAAAATGCCCCTACAATTGAAATCTGGATAACTTTTGTGGCCCTTGAATTTGGCTCTCTTGTGAGGTGGATCATACAAATGGTCCATAGAACCACCAGACGTGGCTGCAACAAGATTCTCTTGTGGTCATCATCTTAGTTCCTGGTGTCTCAAACCTTATATTCAGGACATTATTACTATTAAGTAATAATTTTGGTAATATCCAATACTCTCATGTTTTCAGGGCAACCCACTGCATAGCCAAAGCTGATCCTGAAACCCCACTCCCTCTTGTTGGGTTTTGAATCTCCCTAGTTGGCTGGAGATAGCTATCTCCAATCTTTTTATAATCCCCCTTCTGTTCCTTAATGCTATGCTTTATTACCAGAATAAAATAAAAAATGATGTTTAGTTACACACTACCTGTTAGACTTTGATGTCAATCATGTATGTGAAATGTGTATTCATCAAATGGGGATTGGGTTAACCCTGAAAAACATTGTAATTGGCAATATCTTTCTTCTAGGAAAGTGAGGAAGGGCCGGGGGGGGGGGGGACTGTGGCATTATAAACCCAGTCTTGATTAACATATATAGCCAATTGAAACTAGAAAGCTAACTTTTCTTGTTGTATCTAATGCTGTGCTCCTTCAGGAGAACCAATATCGATGGGACTTTCGATTGTTTTTGTTTGAAGCAAAAGATGTGTTAACACCCCTTTGATAACCATACTTGTGACGTGCTTCTTCAATGTGGTTCTAGTCTTAGGATTCGTAAAATAATGCTGACAATTGACCACAAGATGAACTGGCTGCTGCCAAAAATGGCTTGCCACTTTGAATTTAAGCCCCATTTGTGTGTCAATTGGGTCTTGTTGAAGTATTCTTTCTGCACCCAAATGCTAGCCTTTGTTTTGTAAGTTTATGGATCACGATAATCTGACTCTCTCTCTCTCTCTCTCTCTGGATATATATATATATATTGTTGAATAATCTGAATCTTCATATATTTCGGTGCTAGTTTAGAATTCTCCAGTGAATAGGTGTCCTATTTGATGTACTGAAGTTATGAATGTGTCTGTGATGAATAATTTATAGTCTATTTATGTATAAGTGGGTTTCTGAACTGTTTTTAGTAGAGACATGTGAACCAAGTTCCCTTTCAGATTTGGAAATGTGTTGAAGGGGGAAGTAGAGACATGCCAACAAATTGCAAAGCAAACTGGTGTTCTACTGGATCCTGTCTACACCTTGGCTGCATGGGAACATGCGACAGTCCTTTGCCAGAAGGAAGCCAAAGGGGATGCTAAAGTGGTGATGCTTCACACTGGGGGCACACTTGACATGTTTGGATTGGCACAAAGGTACAAGTCTTTCTTTCATACCCTCAAAGAGGCAATGCCGAATCCCATTGAATAAGATAATGTTTATATTTCTAATTATATTGTAATATTTATGAGCATGATATATTTTTTTTGGTAGATAAAAATTGTAAGCATAATTATGCCCTCATTTAATCTGTGTCACTCTAACACTCCCCAACTAACTTAGCCATTGGCTCTCCACATCCACTCTTACTATAAACTTTATTTTTGTCATAAATCAAAGAGATTCCATTACAATCTAACCACTTACATTAACTGAGAATAGAAACACATACTTATTCATAAGAAACCAAATGTATGCAACAAATTTGTGAGACAAATTTGTGCGTTTATGAGAAGGCTTGTGACTCAAACATGAGAGAAACTACAAAAGCATTTGTAAAGCTAGTGGCATATGTCTATTTTCAGAGTTCATCCTTGATTGAGGATGCTTTAGTCACATTTGTAGAGGATTTGATGGGATACGAGGCCTCCTTGGCTATACCACATAATCCCTCCTTGGCATCGATCCCACGCTGCATTCTTATATAACCTTTCTCTCCCCATTCGGGTCCCCATGAGTTCTTCACTATCCAGTATTTGGTACCATCTACAGTTTTTCCATAGCCCACAATTGCTACTCCATGATCTAGCTCTGTGCCGCAGTTGCCAGTGAATACGCCCTGAGATCACGGTTAACCCAAATATAGATATAATTATGTATTTTCTTAATTGGATTTAATACTTTTGACATCTATATATCAAACTCAATTTGTTATCTGCATAGACTGGATCCACATTTTTGTGACAGGTTTATTCCTTCCATATATTAGAATTAGATGATTGTCTAGTTTAATTACAATTAGCCAGACATATACCTCTGAATAGAATTGGAAGTCAGAACCACCAGCATCTATGGAGACGGAAACAGGTTGGTTTGCAACAGCTTTCATCAAGGCATTCTCGTCGTCAGCAGGCACATCCTCATACCCGTTGATCGTCACCTCATGGTAATTCATCTGTGTTATAAAACAATTAATCCCTACTTATTTAGTATTTTATACGCTTAGCCATGTAATAATTATAATTAAAGTAGTATCATAAATTTGTGAAAATTTTCTTTTCATGAATTATCATAATAAAATTGGCTACTCCATTGGTTATATTGTTGACACAATGGATCTGCAAAGTGAAATTTAAGAATAAATATCTTACATACCTTTAAGGTATCACAAGTCCCATCTTCGGCTCTGTAGGGATAGTTCTGCTCTGTTGTTATCCCTCCATGCTTCTTAATAAACTCAAATGCGTCGTCCATTAGTCCTCCATTACAACCTTGATTATCGGTGTTATCACAGTCGATCAGCTCCTGCTCAGACAAGGACAGCAGCTGCTTCGTTTTGATTTGGTTAATACCCTCAACCGCAACTACAGTTGAAAATGCCCAACAACTACCTGTAACATCAACGAGGTCAGGTATATTTCTAGCAAAAGAAATGAAACAACTCTGTATTTTATTTATTATTATTACTTTTTGATGAATAGCCTCTGTAATTCAATTAAGCTACAGATTTAGCTCTTACTGAACCACGTGATTTTTGAAGTCTTACATGGGCTGATAAATCGTGAAGGTGCTTAAACATTATATCGAATCGATGGGGTGGTATTACGGACAATAACAGTCTATGGATGCATAACATACACTATTTAGCTGTGGAAGTTGTAACAATGATATGTCAAACAGGTGATCTTAGAATTAGAGTGGTTCTTTGATTAGGATCTTACCACATTTGCCTTGGTCCTTGACACCGGTGACTGCACCTTTCGACCTCCAATCTACAGAGAGAGGGGGGTCATCTGTCTTCCCATGCATGAAAGCCCCAGTCCCACATCGGGGCCCTCGCAGCATCCTGTAGTGTTTTACTTTGGAGCCTGCGTAAGAACTCCTGAACTCATGGTTGGTCATGTCTGCAAACTTGTTCAATTTCAACTTGTAGGGGTGGTCCTTCTTATTGAAGTTGTGAATGTACTTCACATTCTCTTTGAACACATTGAAACGCTTGTTCTTCTCTGTGAGATCTCGAGAAACCGTGTGAAGGCTCCTCCACCTCTCATACAAGTTCCAGAGACTCTCCTCTGAAACCAAGTCCTTCTCTTGGAAATCAAAGCTCTCGACGAGTCCCAGAACCAGAGCCAAAGAGAAAGCAACTAAAACAACCTTCCACATCTCCATTGCTTTGAGCTCCCCACAAGATGGGAATTTAGGCTCTATGTTGCTAGGAGAATAATGAGAGGGATGCCAATCAAGTATGGGGAACAAAGTAGAACAAGTAAACAAGTGAAAATAAATGAAGAGGTTGAAGGCTCCTTACAGGCACCGAAGATCTAAACTGGACTTGGGTATTATGTGAAGGAAGCTGCTTGATATGATTTAGCTATGCAAGCAAGCCTTTATATGTGTATGATGGGGGGAAGGATACAACGAGTGACATTGCTGAGGTGCTTGTTCGTTAGAGCTTTAACAAGAAAAGTGAGAAAAAAAGAGGTTCTTTTGCGGTTATTATGCTGTTTTAGAGGATGGTTTTTTGTAGATTTTGGGAACATCTTTTCATGCCAAACACATTGTCTAGTTTAACTTGTTCACAAAGGTGACGAGTTTGTTATGTATAGAGGCTTCAAAGACACGATTTTTTGCAAGTAGAGAACTAAAGTCCTGATAACCGCCCTGCCGCCGTGTCTTTATATTGGGAACGAAACAAAAGCTTAGAAAAAAGGTTGAAGAGGAGAAAACTGAAAGGCAAAGGCTAAAAACTGATTATAGCAAATTATATCTTTAGAACAGCTGGTGTACCCTTTGAGCAGAGCTATGACGGTCTATCATCTTCACTGGGATCCACCATCAGATGGGTTCCACCTAGGAGATCTCCTATAGTAAATCTTGTTAAATGGTGATTATGGTCTATTATTTAGACTATTTTCCGTTCAATCAGCCTTGTTTGGTTTGATTAATCCAAAATTAACTATACAGATTGTATGAATACAAACAATCATCTTATCATGGTCTTGAATGAGAATATTACCTAGTATGTTGACAAGTAGAAATCTATGTGATGGGTCCTAGCTACTTGATGTAATCACTAACCAATTACATGCCTTGCAACTTATATTGCCACGAAAAAAATGTCATTATAGTTACTTATCTTTCATTTTAATCCAGCATCTATAGAGCTTCATCTTATATTCCTTTTATGAAATTTATTAATAATTTATACCAAATTTAAGAATCTTAGTATAGAAAATAACCATTGATTTCATTGCCTTTAAATTAATATAGTAGGTCACTTACAGTTACTGACTTAGCGTTTACAAACTATTAACTCCGAATATCAAATTTGAGGAATTAAATTTGGTTTGACAATTTCTAACTAATATTTATTAATTGATATTAGATGGTGGTGATAGGTTGAGTTTGGTTTGAATTGGCGACCCCTAAATAAAGGGTGCAAATGTTCTGTCCCCACCCCCCCAAGGATGGCGTCTTGGACACCAGGGAACGACACGTGGAACCCTGGCCCAGACCAGTTTTGCTATCTTTAAGTCCCCCTCCCCCCGGATTACGTGCACACGCTGTGCGCATGGACCAGGGTGCAGACACATCAGCCCCGAAAAGTGATAAGTGCGCCCCAAAAAGTGTAAATCACTTTTTGGCACTGATGTGTCCGCACCCTGATCTATGCACACGGCGTGCACTCATCTTCTGTCCGCACGAAATCTGGCCTCTCTTTGAGTAGTGTTGATGTTAGTTGCCTCAATTAGCTTTCTTGGTGGTCTGTTGTGAAAAGTGGATTTGGGTTGGATCAATTAGAGCTGAGCTGGGGAAATGGAGAATCTAAACCTTACTGAATTTAGTTCAGGTACGGACTGAAACCGGAGAAAAAAAGAAGAAGAAGGCCAGTTCAGGCAGGTCGTAGCACGGTGAGGCTTTTCTACACTCGGTGTATGCAAACGCCTAGGTCAATGGAGGGCCACATCAGTGTCAGTAGTTTTCACACTCCCCCAAAAAGTGAAAATCACTTTTCGGCGCTGATGTTTTCACCTGCTTGACAATCGGCGGCTGCAGCGCAGGTTAAGGGTCGGCGTATAAAATCCTCACCGGTCGTAGCAAGTTTGTAGATGTTGGTGTGTTGAGGGAAGTGCCCTTAATTTGAAACCCGTTTACGTTGCATACTTGCATCTATAGATGTTAGGTCAGGTCTGGGCTTAGTCTTGGGATCGTTGAATAAAAGGATCATGCACATACTACGATCATAACTGTACCTAGTTTATTGTGGTCTGTATGCACTTGGACCCATCAGGGGCGTATCAATTGAAAATACCCAGGTGTTTTAGGGCCCGACCAACCTGCGTGTCTGTTGAAATAACAACATAAATGCTCTGTCCAGGATTTGGTATCCAGAATGATGTCCAGGACATTAGGGGATGTCATATGAAATAAAATGGGTGGGAGTTGGATGAAATTTCAAATTCCCACCCATTTTATTTCATATGACGTTCCAGGTGTTCTGGACAGGACATTTGCTCCCAAAAGCTTTTAGTTCTACTAAGAAAATCCTCTGCATTGGGAACAGGGTTCTCCCTCTCACAAGGAGTCCACACACCCCTATGAGAGGGAGAACTCTGCTCCCGGTGCAGAGGATTAGGCCCCTTAATTCTAACTCATTGAGACACGGGATCTGAACTAGTTTATCTGTTCAAGGCCCCTTATCCAGCCCCAGTTCCAAAAAGGGGAGAGAAGTTTTACCAAGCAAATGTCTACTATGAGTCTGTGACCACACCACAGGCTCAAAGATGATGTGTTCTAATTGGATTTAGTGCCTTTTTTGGACACCTATTTTTTCTTTGAACACTTTTAACTCAATAAACTCCCGCATGTCAGCCTTTGGTGTGGTCACAGAGGGTCATAGACAATTTTGGTTACAAAACACTACTACTGTCTTCCTTTCACAAGAAGAGAAAAAGGAAAAATAAAAGAATTGCAAAAAAGGAATTTATACTGGCCAACATGTGGCGGCTAAGGTATCTCTTCTAAGAGGGGCTAGAGACTTGGGAAGTTTCAGTCAATAATCCATCACATATTCACATGAGAAAAGAGAGTTCTCCTAGCATTATTTGAGCTTCTTCTATTCTCTTTTTTTTTTGGCCTAAAAATCGGATGACTTCATGGACTTGAACATCACTAGGAAAAGATCGAACCCAGATTGTTTGCAATAAGTTGAAAATAAATTAAAGTGAAACTGTTTTCAAAAGTATACAAAAAAATTGAAATTCAACCCGGGGTGCGAGTTTTAATAATCATGTTACACTGTAGATTAAAATGGAACTATTCTTAGCGATGTGTCATTCTTTGATGGCAGTTTCAGTTTAAGAGTACATTAACTTGCGGCAGACAGTTTACTTTGGAAAAGATCCCAATACTTGGAAGTTCGGATCCTCTAGTCCGAGATTTCAGTCGTTACTCTAATCATACCACCCATAAGTAAGACACGTATCAATATGTGGGTAATTTTGTCATTGCCAAGATGGTATCAGAAGTTATTTTGGAATTATATTTAACTTATCATGTATAACGTCGGTCAGGCGGAGCCAGGATTTTCACATGGGGGGGGCAAGCCAAAGGATTATGTGCATCCCCTAAATGGATGCCAATGGTGCACCCACTATTAGAGGGTGATACATCACATCAAAAAAGTGAAAAGCAACCCCCCCAAAATGTAAATCACTTTTTAACGTGACATGTCACCTGTTAATCGTAGACACACTGTTGGCACCCATTAAGGAGCACCTAATCCAATCCTGGGGCAATGATTCTTTAGGATTTTAAATCATTTTCAGTCTCAATGAACAGGTACTATTCCATTAGCAATCAGTGTGTAACATGTGACTTGACAAAGAGTGTTTGAGTCTATACACATGGGTCAAAGGATGGTATTACAATAAATATACAATTAATAAATACTTGTGCATTTATTAGCTGAAATAGATGTTTTGTCTAAGGATTTGGAATCTAGTACACCAGGTGACTTTTCATGGAAGAAAATGGGAAGTGTTTAGATGAAATTTTAAATTTTCACCCATTTTATTCCAAATGAAACACCGAAAATATACTCCCAGTTTTGATTCATTAACTTGCTCCTTTTAATAAGGTACCCTTTGTCTGACATTGTGTCTCCGTCTGAGCAGAGACTGGAGTGGTACCAGTTCAGTCAGATTGGAGATGGCATGAACTCATTACTTGGAGAGACTTATTCCAATCCGGGGTATTCACACATTGAGGGTGGCAACTGATTCCAATCATGGGGTACTCACATTAAAGGGGGGTAAACCAGATCCACTCCTGCCACTTATGACCTGCTAAGGTCCTATCTAATAGTGGCAATAGATGATTGGAGGGAAAAAGTGAATTGCAATTTTTGAAAAATGCAATTCATTATTTCCCGCCAATCATTTCTTACCACTTATTAGACAGGACCATAACAGGTCTTAGGCCAGCTGGAGAAGATCCTTTGCGCATTCAAGGAGGGGCAACTGATTCCAATCAAGCGTGATATTTTGTCAAACCCATTATTATTACAAGGGTATTCACACATTCCTTTTGCTTCTATGTGGCTCAGCCCCTGATGTTGGTGTAGTAATACGTGTGTTATTTATGTGAGATGACCAGAGTAACTACTAGGTCCATGGACCATAGGATCTGGAACCAGATCTGGATTTTAAACTCAATACATGGTGGGATGTAGAGCAAATGCGGATTGGGGATTGAAAATTGTGGCCAACCTAGTTCCCACTGGATTCATATCCTCTGGTCCACAATGTTGGTGCTCCACCGAGCGTAGAAAAGCCTTGCTGATTTTTTGAAAAGTCAACTTAAAAAAAAAATGTATGAACCCACCTCTTTGTGTCTTGAGCTACCAAAGGATACAGCTCTGTTCCCATAGCTTGACTCAGACTCCACAACCCTAGGTAGTAGGGGTGGGCATGGGTCGGGCTCGGGCTGAGCCACGGTAGGCCTAGGCCTGGCCCTCAAATTATAGATCAGGCTCGGGTCAGGGCTTGAGCCGGTTGGAGTGGGCTCAGGCTGGGGTTTGGACCTGGCCCTCATTAATTGATTGGGCCTTGGGTCGGGCTTCGGGCTGGCCCATGAATAAAAAAAATAATAATAATGTTGAGATGTAGGTTTGAACTCTAAACCTATCCAAGGTTCAAAATTTCGATTTTGATGGAT
>JAOXJP010159709.1:0-12925 GCA_025762735.1 Platanus orientalis
CCCAATCGCTTCTTACCCATTCTCCAAATGTTTCTTACTCGGTTTTTGCTTCTCGCTTCCCAAGGATTTATTGAGCCATGCTTCCCGCTTCTTGTTTTCGCATTGCTTCTCACTTTTGCTTCTCACTCTAGTGACTATGAGTGGGACACACAAAAGGATGACCTAGGAAAGGCCAATCTCTTTTAGAAACAGTCTACACCTTATTTAATAAATGAAGATATGCTCGATATATTCCTCATCATGAAGACATAATGGGCAGGCGTTTAGAAGGATTAAGCCACGGTGCTGCAAGACATCTATAGTAGGGAGGCTATCCTTAGAAAAAGTCCAAAAGAAGAAAGAAACTTTGGATGGAATATTCAGTTTCCATAACTTCCGCCACAATGTATTAGGTGTGGTCCTAGGCCACTGAGCTTCCCTATAGGATTTAGTAGAAAATACCCCATCCTTTGAGTGAAGCCAATGCATTGAATCCTCCACCTCAGGCTGGGGATGAAAGTGGTCCACAAGCTTATTCAAATTGGTCATATAAGCTATTTCCCAATCATTTAAAGCACCTCTTTCTGCCAAAGGAACCCAACAATTAGCCACTTTTGCTTCCTAATTTCTAGAATTGTTAAAAGGGCAAGTGACTCCAACATAAGAATATTAGTGCATCTTTCCAAAAACGGATTCTAGATCTAGAATCAATATACCCTATCTAAAGTTATCTGTAGCATTCATTATGGCCTTCCAGCAACTGCACCCATATGGATGAGAGGTAGTTTCAGCCTCCCAGTTACTCACCATGCCATATTTGCTAGCAATAACTTGACGCCAAAGGCTATCTCATTCAAGCCCAAATCTCTAAAGCTATTTGGATATTAATGCTTTATTAATATTTCGGATTTTGCTAATACCTAGACCGCTGTGCTTCTTAGGTTTACAAACTTCATTCCAAGCTACCAGATGCATCCCATTCCCTTCGTTACTTTTTCCCCAGAGGAAATCTTTTTGATATTTTGATATTGCTTAATTATTTTTTTCTACCAAGGTAGGAATGATAAAGAGAGAGAAAATAAGTGGAGAGACTGGCCAACACTGATTTGATTAACACTACTTTCCCACCTTTTGATAGATAGCTGCCATTCCAGCCTGCTAACCTTTTTTAGATGTGGTTTATGACAGTTTTCCATGGAGTAGTGCTTTTGTAGGATGCCCCCAAAGGAAGGCCAAGGTATGTGATTGACAGGGAGCCCACAGAACAACCAAGGTAATCAGCCAGTCTACCTAATTTATCCACCTTCCCAACACCAAATAATCTATTCTTATGGAGGTTTACTTTCAGACCCGAGACTACTTCAAAACACTTAACACATCTCAGATATTTGAGTTGAGTTTCCGAAACTCTACACATAATGAGATTGTCATCTACAAATTGGAGGTGGGACACCCTTAGCCCATTAGGCTACACTTCAAAGTCTTCTAAGAGACCACCTTGGTAAGCTTTGGATAGGAGAACTCCAAAAGCTTTGGCCACAATCAGGAAAAGAAAAGGAGAGGGGATCTCCTTGTCCCAGACCTCTATATCCATGAAAATGTTCCACTAATGTTGTATTCACCAATACTGAATAATGAGCCGTTCTGTAGCATTTTCTCATCCATTTTCTCCATTTTTTCCCAAACCCCAACCTCCCCAACATGTAGTCTAGAAAATCCCAATGCACTTTATCATAAGTTTTTTCAAGATGAAGCTTGTAGAGAATCCCAGGATCTCCATTCTTCAGAACCGTATCCATACATTCATTTGCCACTAGCACCCCATCCATGGCTTGCCTTCCTCCAAGAGAAGCACTCTAATTAGGCGAAATTATGTCTACCAACACAACTTAAGTTTGCATTCTAAACCTTTGGGGATAATCTTATAGATGCTTCCCACAAGGCTGATAGGTTTGAAATTTGAGACTAATAGTTTGGTCCGTTTTAGAATAAGGGATAAGAATGTCGCATTACTTCCTTTATCAAGAAAAGATTACTCATGAAAGTTTCTCATAGTGTCCATAATATCCCTTTTGACCACACCCCAACAAGCTTTGAAAAAAGTCATTGAAAAACCATCTGGCCTAGGTGCCTTATCATCTTCAGTACTCCAAACAACACTTTTGATTTTGCTTTCCTCAAAAGGATGTTCAAGCCAAGCTCTTTTTTCAGAAGAGATCCTCGTAAACTTCAACCTATCCAACTTGGGTCTTTTGACTCCCTGATCCTTGTAAAGCTTCATAAAGAAAAAAGCTATATGATTGTTTAGGCCCACCGGATCCACATCATTGCCTTTCTCATCCACTAACGAATGAATATAGTTTGTATTTTTTCTAGACGAAGCAATTCTATGAAAGAATTTAGTGTTGCTGTCTCCCTTCCTCAACCACTAAACTTTGGCCTTTTGCTTCCATTTAATTTCCTCAAGACCTGTTATTTTTGCGTAATCTTGTTTTGCAAGGTTCCCTCAACTGTTTTTTGGTTCTCGTAAGACTACGTTGCTCCTCATTCAAGTCCTAGAATTTAATGTCTTCCAGGAGGTGCTTTTTTCTGAGGTCAATATTGCCAAAAACTTCCTTATTCCAAACCCTCAATTTTTCTCAGAGCAATTTGAGCTTTAATTTAATCCTTCGACTTGGCTTTCTTGTTACCACAAAGGAATCCCACCAGCCCCTAACCATCTCCACAAAATCTAGGTTCTTTAGTCATATGTTTTTGATTTTGAAAGGGCTTTGGATCCCCTTTCGACATCTTCATGCACAAAACAATAGGAATATGGTTAGACACAGGCCTTGGCTGAGCCAAAGTTTTGGAAAAAGGAAAAGTAGAGTCCCATTCCAATGAAAGAAGGAATCTGTCCAGCTTGCTCAAAGATGGATTTGTTTGCATGTTCGACCATGTATAAGTGGTGCCTGTGATTGGAACATCTCTCAAGCCATGATTATCAATTAGATCAGCAAAAAGTCTCATACCCCCAGGAAAATATCTATTACTAGAACGATCCTTCGGACATAGAATTTCATTCAAGTCCCCACATATGCACCAAGACCCAGTTCAATTACAGTTGATATTTGCCAGCTCTTGGAAGAAATCCAGCTTCAACTCAGCAACACAAGGGCCATATACACCAGTGATCAGCTAATCATCCTCAGAATATTTCAGGCGGCCATGCACAAACAAAAATGTTTTAACCCAGGATTACAAGATGCTATATTCCACCTGCAACACTTTTGGAAGGTAAACAAATTCCGTCAACAAAAGGAAGGGGGCACACCTGGAGCATGAATGCACGGGGGATAGATTTCATCATGGATTCAACCAACACTAGTAGCTTTATTAAACTACCATTTACAATATCATTAATTAGGTACCTTTTTTCATATCGTCTGAGACCCCTTACGTTCCAAGAAAAAATGGAGAAAGACATTGGGAATAGAAAATAACCCAGGGAAAGCACGAAACATGAAACACCATCTTAGACATCGCCTTGAAGGCTAGCGACACTACCAGTCTTCTTTCAACTTCCTTTTCCCTTCTTGAATGTACACTTGAGGCTCTGCAGGTCTCTATAGACACAATTATTGTTCATCTTGGGTCCTGAGATGGAAATTTCTTTCCCTAGGGCAGTAAATAACTTAATTGCGTGTCTCTCCACACCTTCAAAAGACATCCCCAAGAAATGACTAACCGTCTGCATTTGGCTTAGCACCCATAATGATACCTCAGATAGGGTTGGAGGCAATTTTCCACTGGGACAAGCTGAAGATCCCTCTTAGATGTAAACTTCCATGCTGGTTCTGAAACGGTGTCCCTGATGGCAATCACGGAGTTCCCCTCATCAAACTTTGAGGATCCATTCTCAAAGGAAGTTGAAGCAAATTTGTTAAGAAAAAGGGGTGTCAAGAGATCAGTTAACCAAGCTCCTCCAACTCGGCTTTGCACAGCAGAACTGCGAGACGATCACAATCAACCGCTCCAAAATTCCCAGCTACTCCATGGGAAGAAGACGACTCACCCACCTCCCATTGATCTTCTGTGTTGGGTTCACGAGTGTCGTGATATTTCATCAGTCTTGGGTTGCCCTTTTCTGTGGTCGGTTCCACTTTGTTTGATCATTTGATTACTTGACCAAAGTGAGAGAGGACCCAGTCTTTGGTCTGAATATTTAAGGACTTGCCAATATGGTTGATTGACAATACAGTCCCTCCCCTAACATCAAAATGCTTCGAGCTGTGTAAGAAAGGCGTGGGCATACATGTAAAGTTCCTCTGGCCAAATTTTGTACATGGAAATCACCATTCTACCCTTTACGGGAAAGCATCCATCCCAGTTTTACGTGCCAAATTAGGGGCATTGTTGATTATTGAACACGCCTTCCATGCGTCGACTTTGTGTTCCCATATTGCTCCTTGACCTGCTTTAGTAATGGTAGATTCGCCAGGGTATTATCATCCACATAAGTGGAAACCCCTTCATCACCCAAGCTCCTGATCGAACCATCATCACGCACTATCAAATTTGAAATGTTATCCTATACGGGGATAGCGGTTTTGTTAGAATCCAAAACTAGGCCGGAATCTAGTGCTTGATCAGAAAACCGTTCATCCTTCAAAGTGGATTCTCCGTGGAAAGATGTAATAGTTAGCAAGTTCTCTTCCAATCATCTTCCACCACGATGGTTATTTGATACCTAATTTCTCCTTCTGAAATTTGCACTGTCCTGGGAATCCTTATGAAATCAGTCTTGAGGGTCTGGATTCTAGTCCATCTCAAGTCCCTCAACAAACTGGTGTTCACATCCACTCTCCTTAGACCCCCTCATTTCTTCACAATTGCTGAAAAAACTTCCTCCTTCTAGAGATGGAATGGTAATCCTCTAATCCAAATCCAGAAGGCCTTTGACCACCCTGAATCCACCTTCTTCCTCAGCAAAGGGGACCCACCTTTGAAAAACAAGGCTGCCTGGTCGGATCATTTGAGAACCATGAACATCTAACCACCTCGATTTTGCCTAACTGATTTTAAGAATCAACCCTCGGTTAGTAGCAAAGGGCTCATCCTCACCTTCCTCCGGTGGAGAAGAGTCAGACTGACTAGCTCGTCAACTTCCTCCCAAGAGAGATTGTCGTCAAGAAAATTGACGCAAATTCTGAGAGCACTCGCCTTGATTCTATTTTCGTTTCCAAACTTGGTTGTTGTTTCAATACGGATTTCTTCCTTGGGATAACCGGAAATCTTACGATTTATGCCTAAATGGTTTTGGTGGTTTGGTACCCACGTTTGAAGCCTCTATCAAGGTCACCACCAAGAAAAAGGGGATTGCCCTTAAGGTGGAAGAACCTTCGGGATCCAATGAGGAATCCAATGATGAATTAGCCCTAGTGTCTAAGAGGTTTAAAAAATTCTGTAGGAGAAATACTATAAATTACTCCAAGAATCAACAAGTTAGAAAACCCTATCCTAATTTTAGAAAGAAGAATGATTATTCTAGAGAACCTTTCATTTGCTATGAATGTAAAGGTAGATGTCTCATTGCTGAAAATTATGGCAATAAGAAGAACAAGAGATACAAGCCAAAGGGCAAGGCCATGGCGACAACTTGGGATGATGATTCCAATGTTTCGTAAGATGAATCTCAAACTAGTGAGGAGGGTGCCTCTAAATAAATAAAGCCTTTATGGATTTCAACACTCCAATGAGTTCACTTGTGGATTCAAGTGACTCAAGTAGTGAAGAAGAAAGAAATGTTAAAGAAGAGGAAAATGATGATGACATCCAAGAAGCTTTTGATAAGTTCTTCTTTCAAAGTGTTGACTTGGAAAATAAGAATAAACAATTAAGGAGAGATATCAAGGAATTGACTTTAAGGTCAACCTCCTTAGAAGAAACCATCTCTCACCTTCAACAAGACTCTCCTATGGAAAATGAGAGGGAAAGCGAACTTTCCAAAGAAATCTTCTTGCTTCAAAAAGCCAAAGAGGAAATGAGCTCAAGAATAATTGAACTAGAAAAGAAACTTGGTGAAGCAAAAACATTCCTATGTCTAGAGAAAGACAGTAGGAAGAATGAAAAGAAGAAACTTCTTGAGGATAATGAAAAACTATCCAAGAGAATTCTAGAACTTGAAGAGAAACTCAAGTCTCTAGAAAGTAATGAAGATGAGACAAGCAATGTTGATTGTCTCATACTTGACTTCGAAAATCAAGCAAATTCCTTGAATGAGAGAAACAAAGGCTTAAACATGACTGAAGCTCAACTCATTAGGAAGTCCCTAGAATACTTCAAGCTCCTTGTGCTTGAGGAGGATAAGAGGAAGTTTATTTCCATGCTTGGACAAGGAAATGACAACTTTGAGAAGATGCTCACCATGAGAAGGGACTATGGAGACATGAGAGGACTTGGATTCAACTCCAAAGTCACCCACTCTTCCTCTACTCAAAGGCCTAATAATGCTTTGGTGAAAACTAAGAGAAAGGCTCAAACACAAGCCTCCTACAAAGGCAAGGAGAAAGTGGACTCTTAAAGACCTTCTCATAGGTTCAATAGGGTTGAGAGGAACCATAACACCTCATCCAAGGGAAAGGCTCCCTTGAATCAAGGTAGAGCTTGGGAGAGGTCAAAACAATCCCAACCTTATTCCTATGCTCAAGTAACGATGAATATGCCTCAAGCAAACCAAGCCTCATCCTCTAGAGGATTTCAAGGAAATGCCTCTGCTTTTAGAAATGCCAAAGGGCAACCTAGAAGAACCCAACAATCCTCTTATACTCAACTTTTTAGAAGAAGACAATCACGGCTGTCACTGGAAGACCACGTTTCTCTTGCTACTGTTGTGGTTTAGAAGGACATATTAAAATTAATTGTAGAAAGAGGATCAATGACATTAAATTCCAAATATAACAAACTTCGAGAAAAACACAAAATAGGAAAAATAATAACAAAATGAACTATTTTCAAAATGTTGAAAACAAGAACCTTCAAAGGAAAAAGGATTTATCCCAACAATAAAATGGAAGAAAGCAAAATCTAAAACAAGCTTGGGTTAAGAAAACAATGGTTAGAAATGATGAACTAAAATGCTTAGTCATTCACACAACCCAAAGAGCCGGGAAGACATCAAGGTGGTACCTAGATAGTGGGTGCTCTAAACACATGACCGGAGATAGGTCATTGTTTGTAAATCTTGAGGAAGCTCGAGGTGGGAGTGTCACCTTTAGTGATAAAAACATGGACAAGATCATTGGCAAGGGAACCGTGGAGATCCTCGGTATTCCCACACTCATTGAAGTCCTTTATGTGCAAGGGTTAAAGCATAATTTAATTAACATAAGCCAAATTTGTAATAAAGGGTATGACATGCACTTTGTAAATGATGGGTGTGGAATCAAGGACAAGGAAGGAGAAAATATTATTGTCAAGGGAATGAGAACAAGTGACAATTGTTATGTTGTAGAACCCAACAAAAAAGAGTTGGGAGCTTGTCTCTTGTCTCAAAAGGATGAGACTAATCTTTGGCTTCAAAGGTTATAGGTCACATCAACTTTAGAGATCTTGTTAGTCTAAGTAAAAATGAGATAGTCAAAGACTTGTTTAGATTAAGCAAAATTGACAACCCGATGTGTAAAGGTTGTCAAATGGGAATACAAATTAGAATCCCTCATAAGAAAACAAATCAAATAGGGACTACTACACCTTTAGAGCTTCTCTATATGGACTTAGCCGGTCCCATAAGAACGGAGAGCCTAAGAGGTAAGAAATACTTCATGGTGGTGGTGGATGATTTCTCACGTTTCACTTGGGTTGCATTCCTAAGAGAAAAATCCGAGGCTTTCAGCGAATTCATAAACACTTGTAAGAGGATTCAAGTTGAAAATGACCTTACTATCAAGCGCATTAGAAGCGACCATGAAAGGGAATTCGAAAATCATAAATTCTCGGATTGGTGTGATGAGATGGGAATAAAACATGAATTTTCAGCCCCAAAGACTCCTCAACAAAATGGAGTGGTTGAAAGATAGAATATGACCTTTCTTGACATGGCTAGCACCATGCTCTCAAACAAAGATCTCGCCAAAAGATTTTGGGTTGAGGCGGTAAACATTGCATGCTACGTCTCAAACTGTGTCTATCGTAGACCAGGAATCGACAAAACAACCTATTAAATTTGGAATGACATGAAGCCACCTATTAAATACTTCAAAGTATTTGGTAGCACATGCTATGTTTGGCAACTTGAAAATAAAAGAGTTTCCATCATTATCTTTCTTTAAAAAAATAAAAAATCTAAATTTATTCCAAGTTCTTATAGTGAAATGATCTTTCAAAAGCTGCTTTTGATATTCTATAGGAAAAATATCATTTTATTTTATTTGATATTCAAAGATATATATCATTTTATTTTATATTCACTATCAAATTATTAGTTAGAGATTTGGGTTAACTGAGAGAGAAGCTATATAGGATTCCTCCCCCACTAGTAGAGAGATAATGCACAAACTACTAAAGAAGTAGTTTGAGTGACTTTTTAAAGGAAAGAGAACCTTTGAAAGGCAGGGTGGTGCAAATGACAGTTAAAAGACTACACTATATATAGAGGCTTGAGCCAACAGAGAGTTGTGTACCTTCAAACAAACTCATAGAATTAGCTCTTTTTGGTTAAAATGGCACCTCGACCCGATCTAGCCAAAATAGGGAAAGAAGGATTCGATATCATCAACGAGCACTTTGGCCGTAAATGGGTACCTCGAGCCGATCTTGCCAAAATAGGGAGAGAAGGATTTGATTTTATCGATGAAAACTTAGGCCAGAATAAGGGGAAGATGATCTCCCAGCCTAGTGTTGCTCATGCAACACATATCCTCCCTCCAAGGGAACTCAGAGATTGCAGGCCAGCCACGGTGTATGGAGGAGTGTGGATTGCAGATTTCAGTCCAAGGAATGCACCCCGCAAAGCTTACTAACTCTCTTTGCTTAGTTAGTCATAGCCGTGTGTGTATCTTTTCTTGTAAGACTTGTGTAAGTACATGAATGTTGTGGTCATGTACTTGGTCTTACAAGGTTTGTGTTTGTAAATTTATAAGTTCTGTAAGTCCAATTCAAAAAGGAAGAAGCTTCAAGTCAAGAAGCTTGGAAGACCACAAGCATCAAGAGACAAGCCTCATTAAAGAACTCAAGGTGTCTCAAGCTCTAGTACAAAGTTACCTTAAGAAGCCAACAATGAATTTCAAAGATAAAGTGTGTAGTGTGAGTGTGTTTGACCAAACCCAGCCTAAGTGTGTTTAGAAGACCACCTATGGGCATAGAGACGTAGACTCACTCAAATTTGGTCTAAATAAGCTTATAATTGTAAAATTAATGTGAAGGACTAAAAAGAGGGATGTCAAGGTCACTTGGGCAAGTCCTAAGCATGTTGGAATAATCTAGGAGCTTCTAGAAACAAGGCCCGTATGAATTAGGGCTGAAACAACAATTCTGGAAGTCTAGGATTGATCTTGGAATTTCCAAGACCGATCCTAGAAAGCCAGGGTTGATCGCAGGATTTTCAGGATCAATCTCAAATAGAACTTTTTTTGTTTTGGCCTAGGCTTTACCCCAGGATTGATCCTAGCAAGCCAGGGTTGATTGCAAGATTGATTCCAGGATCATTCCCAAGTTGTGAATTTTGAATTTTGCAAAGATCTGTTATGCGAAAAACTTCCGTTTTAGGGGGATCTTGTGTCCATTGCGAATCAAATCTTTTAAGGGTTTCTAAAACTCTATAAAAGCAACACAAAACCTCTAAATATAGTTGCTTATGAACTCTTGAACGAAATCACAATTGACTATTGGAAAATCTCATAAGAAAGAATCTAGGGTTTATGTGTGTGCAAAAAGGAAAAACCTTCTCTCATCCTTTTGTGATTGGGTGAATTTACCCACGATCTCTTGAGCTTGATTGGTATACAAATCAAAGAAGTTCGTGCATTAGGGTTTCAAGCCTTCAAACCCTTGAAAAGCTCTATGATTTGGCTTAGTAGTTAACTCTTATTACTTAGAACATTATTTGACTGTGGTAATCATAGGAATATTAGTCTTCTAAGAGGCAACCACGCTCGCATTGAATTTCCTCTCTTATATTGATATTGGAGGAACAATCTCTGAAACCTTCAGTTGAAAATTGCTAACAGATATTGATTGAGTGTGATCACTATATTAAAATCTACCTATCAAGAAAACAACAGACTAACTCAAAAAAATGAAAAACTAAAAAAGTTAGTAAAATTCTTAGAAAACTAGTTAAAAGAAGAAAAATCTTTAATTTTTAAGAAAAATTAAGAAAAGAAAAAACTTAAATTCAAATGAAAGACTTCTAGGGAAGACAAAAACTTAGAAAGTCAAGTCAAAGCCTTAGAAGAGAAAAAACAAAAATCTCTTAGAATTATTGCTCAAGGTGAGGATAAATTTGAAAACATGGTCAAGTCTAAGGGTGATATGCATGGAATTGGCTATGGAGATAATGTCTTAAAGCCAAACAAGAGTTGGACCTAAGAATGCTAGCTATAGAGGAAAATACCAAATTCAAGTAGGTAAAAATAAAAAGGTCTAAAAGAATTCAAATTTTAATGCCTCAAGTTCTAAATGACACATTGAGTGTTACTATTGTGGCATGAAATGACATTTAAAATTTGAATGTAAAAAGAAAAAATACGATTGACTTAAATCCTAAAGGCCAAAAGGAAAAGAAATAAGAAAACAAATACAGGAAATTAAAAGAAGTAAGACAATTCTTTTAAAGCAAGTATGAGTGTAGGTTAGTGATCTTAAAAGCCTAAATTTTAATGTATACTTTTCTATGCTTCTTTGATGGATTGTTCTTAATTAGTATATTATTTCATTTAATGTTCGTTTCTCTATAAAAAAAATGCATATATTAAAGGGGAGAGTTATGAGATAAAAAATGGAGAAATAACAATAAAATTATTGATATCTCTTCCATTCGTGTTATTGCTTTGAACTTATAGTAAAATATTTAACTTCATGCATGAGCTTATAGTAAAATTTGTTGGAATCTTATGTGCCTTGAATTTTGGATATTATAAGAAAATTATGTATAAATTAAGGGGGGGGGGATCTAATTGGGTCATTTTTACTTATCATGAAAAATCTCTCATAAAAAAAGGGACTCAATATACTAAGGGGGAGGAACATGCTTTAACAGTAAAATCTTGTGTTATATGCATTCTTAATAGTAAAATAATTTTTACATATAAATGAAACCCTTCTTGTGCTTTATAATCAAAATTTTGGGAAGACATAATGAAATGCTCTTAATAGGTATGTCTACTAAGGGGGAGAGTTGCATCTTATTGTAAAATCATTTTGAATTATGTCTTTGACATCATGTGCCAAATAGTAAATTTTTTTTTGAACTGAACTTGAGGTTGATAGTTATATTATCCTTAATTGTTTAAGTGTTACTCTTATATAAGAATTGATTGCCTTTTTCGAGGAAGGTGTATTTTTTGTTGATGTGACAGAGGTGATGAAATCACATCTTGAGGAATGAACTACACTTTATCCACTCATGACAAAAAGGGGAAGAGAGTTAATATGGAAAAGTGTATGAGTAGAAAACATGTTTTAGGATTTATTTTGTAATTTTATGTTTTGAAAGTTTTGTCATGGAATTGACAAAGGGGGAGATTGTTAGTTATAAATTATGTATTGTTAATCCATTCCAAAACTGGTGTAAGTACATGTATGTTGTGGTCATGTACTTGGTCTTACAAAGGTTGTATTTGTAAATTTATAAGTTATGTAAGTCTAAGTTAAAGAGGTAGAAGCTTTAAGTCAAGAAGCCCGGAAGACCACAAGCACAAAGAGACAAACCTTATTGAATAACTCAAGATGCCTCAAGCTCTAGTACAAAGTCACCTGAAGAAGCCAACAATGAATTTTAAAATTAAAATTCAAAGGTAAAGTGTGTGATGTGAGTATGTTTAACCAAATCCAGCCTAAGTGTGTTTAAAAGACCACCCATGGACATAGAGAGGTAGAGTCACTCAAATTTGGTCTAAATAACCTTATAGTTGTAAAATTAATGTGAAGGACCAAAATGAGGGATGTCAAGGTCTCTTAGGCAAGTCCCAAGCATGTTGCAATGATCTGAGAGCTTTCAGAAGCAAGCCCCATATGAATTGAGGCTGAAACAACAATTCTGGAACTCCAAGATCGATCCCTAAAAGCCAAGGTCAATCCCAAACATAAATTATTTTGTTTTGGCCCAGGCTTTACCCCAGGATCGATCCCAGGTCACGGATTTTGAATTTTGCAAGGATCTATTGTGCGAAAAACTTCTATTTTTAGGGGATTTTATGTCTGTTGCAAATCAAATCTTTTAAGGTTTCTAAAACTCTATAAAAGCAATACAAAACCTTGAAATATAGTTGCATATGAACTCTTGGAAGAAATCACAATCGATTATTGGAAAATCTCGTAAGAAAGAAATTAGGGTTCGTGTGTGTGCAAAAAGGGAGAGCCTTCTCTCATTGTTTTTGTGATTGGGTGAGTTTATCCACGATCTCTTGAGCGTAATTGGTATACAAATCAAAGAAGTTCGTGCATTAGGGTTCCAGGCTTTCAAACCCTCCAAAAGCTCCATGATTTAGAGCTTTCAAATGAAGTAAATCTTAACTTAGTTTTATATCTCTAATATTGTCAAGCTTAGTAGTTAATTCTTATTACTTGGTGCATTATTTGATTGTGGTAATCACAGGAATATTAGCCTACTAAGAGGCAACCACTCTCGCATTGAATTTCCTCTCTTATATTGATCTTGAGGAACAATTTTTGAGACTTTTTAGTTGAAAATTGCTAGCAGAGATTGATTGAGTGTGATCACCTTATTAAAATCTACCTATTAAGAGGT
>JAOXJP010159720.1:0-12925 GCA_025762735.1 Platanus orientalis
ATACAACATAGTTCATCACAAAAGAGAGAGAAAGAGAGACATATCTAAGGACTTAAATATATGTAATCATTAGATTTTATAAACCATGAACTATAGAACCAATGAAAGCAAATAAAAACCTAAAAAAGGAAATTTTGATGAATGATCCACTCAGACCTAATAAAAGAACCCTCCCGAATAAAAATAATACATGCAAACAATCAAGAATACCAAATAATGAACTTTAAAATAAATAAATAAACCCTTCCAAAATTTTTCTCAGTTTTTTTTTCTATTGTTCGGAGGTGTTGCAGGTTCAAACAGGACCTGTGCTGTTCAGACCTGCACCACCGAACACCAGCAGAGAAGAAAAAAAAACTAAGAAAAAAAAACCAAACCTACGAGGGGGAGGGAGGAGGCAGCGGCGGCGGCGGCGGGGACCTACTATGGTGGCGACGGCGGCAACGGAGACCTGCTTCGGTAGCGGCGGTAGTGACGGGGACCAGATGGCCAAACCTGGTCGGAGCTAGCCGGAGGAGGGAAGAAAAGCGGAAGAAGAGAGGAAGAAGAAGAAGAAAGAAAGAAAGGAGGAAGAAGAGAGGAGAGGAAGGAAGATAAAAGAGGAGAAAATGGGGGAGGGTTTACGCAGGGAGAGATAAGAGAGAAGAAAGGGGGTGTGGTGAGGAAAAACAAAAATAAAAAGGGTTTAGGTTTGCATGGGTAATTTGGGAATTGCATGGGATGTGGTGAACAAAAATGGGGGGTTGATGAGCTCGGGGGTGTAGTGATCAATTTTGGGGCTACCAATAGCTTCTCCCTTATCAAAATTTTTTATTCTTTTTTACCCCTGCTTATTTGTCAAAATTGCCAAATGAACCTGTTTGACAAAAATCATCAGCGAGCAAGAAGTAATACAACCTATTCATCGTAGTAGACAAAGATGCCGAAAAGGGGGACATCTACGCTGTTGTAGGCACCATCACAACCATTGGTAGATGTGCAATCTTAGGGAAACTGACTGCGAATAGTTGGAAGACTATGGGATTGACGACTTCCCTCTTGCCCTTGTCCTGCCCAAAACGATGAATTCTGATCTTGACACCAAATCCATCTGCACACCATCATGTGTGTGGTCATAGTGGTAGGAAGCAAGCAATACCAATGATCAATTCACCCATTTTGTACTAATCCTTTCCATAGTCATTCTTGTCATCACCTGACATATGGATGATCAAGAAATGAAGGAAAGACAACCTTCCATGGCCCCTGTAGGGCCCACGAGGCCTACCCTGAAATCTCCCCTTTATTGATCCAGGGCTACACGCCTACTTTGCCGAGCTATCTCGGACCTATGATCCCATCATTAAGTTTTGTCTCGGCAACAAGGTAACGGTTGTGGTGAGCTCACCGTCCTTTGTTAAGGAGGTGCTCAAAGACCACAACACTATCTTTGCCAAAAAAATAATTATACATTCTAAAAATCCGTTTTGGGTAAGGTAATGGTTTACCACACTTTTTGGCAAATTCGGTAAAACTTAGGTCCAAGTTGACAAATTTCCCTTTTCTTTACCTATTTATCCCAAAAACCTCATAGATACACCAATCAGCCTAATAAAAAAAAGGCATATTTGTTTAAAACTGCCTGTCTGATGTCTCCACCTTTTAATAATTTATTATTAAAAAAAGATTAAGACAATAATAGAAATAGAATTAGAAAATAATCCGAAGAAGGAACTGGAATCAGATCTTGTGTTTTTGAGATCATGTTGGTCAGAGAGCAACAAATGATCCGATTAAATGGACCAAACCCATCAGCTAAATCCGATTCCTACAGTATAATTCAGGACTCTGTAGTCCTTATACGTAAAATCAACCTAAACCCAACCCTACTTCTTGATTTCGGGTTTGGGATGTCTATATCATCCATCAACCCAAACCCAATACTGAACACCTAGCCAAAGCAGCCCAAATAGCTTTTTTGTATAGAGGAACAACCACCCCATCCTAGTAATTCCAAGTTCAGTTTGAGCTTCGCCAAACATGTTTCCAATACTCTTAAATGTCAACATATAATTTTTTTTTTAAAAAACAAAAGATTAAATATATAGAAGTTTTAAAAAAATCATGGTTATACTTCGGTGGCGAAACAAACTGGTTGACGTGATTTGGAATTTTGAACCGACGGGTTAGTGTGCTAATTTCATTTTTATGGATGCCGAGGCCAAGTGGCTGGTTGCAGATCAGCCAATGTGAATCTTAGCCCGCTACTCAGAATGACCACAACCCAAATGGAGGGTCAGGATTCTCTGGTCATTGGATGTGTTTATATTGTTATAAATATTTGATTTTCATCCCTTGTCCAATTGCTATCTGGAGACTCACTAAGGAGCTTGCCCTTCCAGGTATTCTGCAACCGTAGTAAAATGGATGAGAACCTGGGTTTCTTTGTGTTCTTTACAAATATTTTATTTCTTGATATTTTATTTTCTAAATCCATCTTAGTTTCTTGAACTTGGAGCCTGATTTATGTACAAGTAAATTAGCTAATATGGAGGTGAGTTGTAATTGCTTATGATATGGGAGGAGAATTTGAAATATGCCCCCGAATGTAGAATATTTCTTGATTGGTGGGAAAAGTATTATCCATTCGGCTGTTTTGTGCTTACCAATGTTTAATACATCTATTCTACGACTCCTTAATAACAATCTCAAGTCTACAATAAATTATACTGAAAATATTCTATTGTCTAATATACAAAACATTAAACAGAATTCCTCTGATCTTCTAGACATTTCCTCTTGTAACAAGTGGTCAAACTTCTAGTACTGCAAACCAATATCTATGAAGCTAAGAAATGTTAATTGAGGGAGTGAATAATTTAGACAGGGCACAACATACCCTTTCCATCTCCATTATCTATGTATGTACAAATACATAGATAATGGAGATGGAATAAACATATAGGTTAGACATGGCACAACATACCCATTTTATCTCCATTATCTATGTATGTACATATACACTAATGTTTAGTTAAAAATGAAAATATAAGATCTCAGCTAGTTTAAGATGTATTAATATTTATAATACTACCAAATCATATATATTTATTATAAATTTATAGAATTAGTGGAAAAAGAAAAGAGAATCGTTCTTTGACCTTAGAGCCATTTGAGAATTGATTTTTGACCTTAGACCCGTTCGAGAATCTTTCTTTGAATTTCGTACATCTTATTGCCACATCAGACAAATTATTTGTTGGCATTGAAGTGTATTTTCTTGTGAGATAAAATTCATGTCTGCAACTTTTTTGTTCAAGTTACGATGAGTATCGTTTGTCATGGGATAATTCTTGATTTGTACACATCTGGACAGTTTGAAAATGCATATATAATCCATATTGCCACCAGTGCCTTTTACTTTATTTTGCTATTAAAAAAATGGGTAGCATCTCTTATTCTTCGGGTACATAATCATATGTGGTGGCATTTATTGTTGGCTATAATGACAACAATATGCGCTCACCTAGTGTGGTTCGTGTACTTGAAGAACTAGGGGGAGATGTTGCCGAATTTTTTTTATGAAGTGGAATACAATAGTGGAGCTATTGATGCAATATAAATTAAACATTCCTAAATGGGATAGGAACCTCTTACCAATTATAGAGAAGTTGAGGTTATTTGGATTTATAATAATGTCTTGTATGTAATAGATGAAGGTTGTTTCCATAAGGGGAACGTTGGTAAAAAAATAATGTATCAAGCAAGCGGATCACGATGAAAAAGGAATGGATGTCTTTTTCTAGACTATCAAGTGACTATAGAAAAGGAGTACAAGACTCTGTGGACATGGCTAAAACAAATGCGGGGGACTAGGAAGAGATCTTGTGCCCTTGTGTAAGGTGTAAAAATCAAATAAGGTGAAAGTTTACAGTTGTGAGAGATCACTTGATTATGAAGGGGATGGATCTCACTTATATCACCTGGGTTTTACATAGGGAACGAGTAAGTGCATCTACGCATTACAAAGACATTGAGAGGTGGGACACATACAATGTATAGAGATGCGTTTCTTCAGAAAGAGGATTTGACACAACCAACTAATGAAGGAGGGGAGTCGGAGATCACACACTTGTTGGAATATGCAGAAACTTCGTTATACCTTGGTTATGCAAAGTATACAAGGCTATCAGCAATTGTAGCCTTGTATAAGCATAAAACCACATACGGTTTATTCGATAAGGGTTTCAATGAACTATTGAAGATAGTTCGTCATATGCTACCACATGACAACACACTTCCTAACTCAATGTATTCAACTAAGAAGCTACTCAATACATTTGACCTAGGGTATGAGAAGATCCACACTTGTGTGAATGATTGTTGCTTATTTAGAAATGATCTATAGTCCTTAGATACATGTCCGAAATGTGGTGCATCTAAGTGGAAAGTGAACCAATTCACCAAAAAAATTAAAGACCAAGTTCCTGCAAGGTGTTACGTTATTTTTTTATTACTCCTAGATTGAAGATGATGTTTATGTCATCAGAAAAATTAGAGCAAATCACATGACATTCTACTCATAGAAGTCAGGATGGGAAGCTGAGGCATCCAGTTGACTCGGTAGCATGGAATACAATAAATAGCAAGTGGCCTAATTTTGCATCTGACGCACAAAGCATTAGACTTGGGCTTGTAGCAGATGGGTTCAACCCCTTTTTAGATCTTAGCACTAGATATAGTTGTTGGCCAGTTATTTTGGTTACATACAACTTACCTCCATGATTGTGCATGGCAAAGGAGAATCTGATGTTGACATTATTGATCCTAGGACCAAAGTAATTGGGGAATGACATTGACATGTACTTGAAGCCACTTGTTGAAGATTTGAAAGAATTGTGGGACAATGGTGTTGAGACTTACAATGTGTTTAGTAAGTCCACATTCAGTCTAAGGGTCATTTTGATGTGGCCAGTGAATGATTTCCTAGCTTATGGAAACTTATCCAGATACAACACGAAGGGAATAGTCGCATGCCCTATATGTAGTACTGACATGTGTTCAAGATGTTTGAAATGTAATAGAAAATTTGCATACATGGGAAACAAGAGGTTTCTTCCATCTAACCACCCATTCCAGACAAAAAAAGATGGTTTGATGGTAGCCATGAAACTCGAAGAAAGCCATGAAAATAGTTGCTTATTCATAATGCCATGTAGTAGATGTTCTCTCTATGTAGCTCTTATGAGTAGTTTCTTATCAATAATGTCGTGTAGTAGATGTTTCCTCTCTGTATAGTTCTTATGAGTAGTTATTTAACAATAATGTCTATTGTAATGTACTAATTTTATATTCCTTATTCTTAATCCTTCAGCTTTTAGGTTTCTTTGCCACTTTCCAGGTATTATGATGGATCCTTTGAGACGGGGCGAGGTGAGTATTTATATTGTTGTTTATTTTTTTTTAGTTAATTTTTTTTATTTTCTAACCATTTAATATGTGTGTTGTTTTTATTTTTCATGTACTCTAAAGACCTCCCAACAGGCCGAGAAGAGGGCGAGGATGACGAAGCTAATTGCCTTAGTTGCTGCCCACTCATAGGATAATGAGGGCATACGGATTTCATCTGTGGGACCTACACCTTCATAGACATCTACACCTTCACAGACATCAGAGGTAGAGGGGTGGATCATGGGGCCCCTTCCCAGAATAAGAAGAAGACGAGGGGCCCCACCAGACTTATAGTGTCTAATAAACCCTTAGAGCAACGCATTCCATTAGAATGGAATGCTAAGGGGCAGCTAATTGGGTAGAACTCCCAAAGATTAGTTTCCCAGATTGGGGTCCTCGTATAGGAGCGGATCCTTTTGAGTGGGGCTTCCTGGTCCAACATCCTGCAACAACTAAAGGATGAAATATGGGCCTATCTTCTGGTATTAAATATATACATGTGTATTGTTTAATGTTGTATAAATATTAATAGTTTTTTCTTTTTATTTTTAATCACTAATGATTTATTCTTAAATATGTGTAGCAAAAATTTGAGTTGGAAGACTACAGGAGGGAGTTTGTCATGCAGACCATGGGCAGAAGATATTAGACCTATAAAGCAAATATAAAAACGGAAATTAAAGAGGCCGCCGAGCATGATGACGCTGAGTTAGTGATAGCTTGTATTCGGCCGCATAGTACGCCACCTCCTCAGTAGGAGGAATTCGTCAGATTACATGAATCTGATGAATTCCAGGTAAATACAGATACATTGTTTTTTAATAAATTTTCTTTCTAAATACAAATATGTTGTTTTTAATAATTTATTTTCTTATTTTTCATACATTGTACACAATAGGAATACTTTCATCCGTGTGAAACAGAGAATGATGCACACGACAGGTAGGAAGGGGTATGCATGTTTGGAAGACTCCCTACTAAGTTTACTTAATGCGATGCATTGATTTTGACTTTCCAATTACCATCACATTGTTAAATTTACATTTAATAATAAACTGTTGCCTCTTTTTCTAAAAAAATATCTTAAAGGTGAAGGAGTCTAATTCTGAGGTGTCCAGGCCTAATGTATGGATTGCAGCTCATACGAGGAAGGATTATAGATGAGGCTGTCAGACAAGCCATCGTAAGAAATGTTCAAAACCCTATTAATTTATATATATATATATTCACTACTAAAACATGTAATTTTTTGCATCCATAGCATCTACTAGGTCTAGCTACATGCGAGATGATCTAGTCTCCCAAGTATTCGGTCCTGAGCGATTAGGGCAAGTACGTGGATGTGGGTTGGGGGTTACACCCTGTAGCATAGATGCACACACCCATCATAGTCAGAAGGTTGACTTAAGAGATGGATTTAATTCGATGGGAGATGTGGATGTGGAGCTAGAGAGTAGTTCCCATAGACAAGCCTGTGGGTTCTGACGGTTCAACTTCTTGTGAGGTAAATTTGAATAGTTTACATTCATATCATTTTTTTTTATTATAGACCTAAAGCTTACTAACTCTGTCTATTATAATGAAATTATCAGCCTACAGTTGATGTAAATAAAACGTGCAAAATCATAGATTGGTTGGGGACTGGCCAAATTGTTGGGAGATGTCTAGTGGTAGACAAACATCCTACAACAATATGCACGAGAAGCCTATTGGACCCAGGGCTTGGAAGCTATGGGTGGAGGATGACTTTGTTGATGATGCGGTACTCTACAAGGGTAATGGAACTCTTGGTAGTGCTTATCGAGCCGGAGAACCAATTGTTTGGCCATATGAGTTCATCCAACCAGACTGACAGTGATCATGGGGCTGCAAGTAATCACTTTTTATCCTAACATTTTTGATAATGTAGGCTTTTTTTAATAATCTAATTGTTATTAATTTTTCATTCTTTTATGAACTTTACCCTTACATATCAATCTCATACTTGGTGTTATTCTCTTTTTATCTTAAGAAGCTCTTAAAACCAAGATGGAATACCAAGAGGGATAACGACAAGCTCAGAAATCGAAATATGATTGTCTTCTATTTGGTGAGCCATGGACTGGGTATTTCACTTAGTATTACTTTATTTTATTTTTATTTTTGTCTTGTTCTAATGATGATTGATGCTATTGATTTTGTTGTGTGTTCTTTGTTCTTGGAAAGATGATGTTAGCATGTTGTTTGAGCTCTATTGAGGGCGTGGGACTGTTAGAGTAGTGCCATATGTCTTGAAGGTAGGCTTCTGGTAGCACAAGAAACCTTTTTTTTTCTTCTTTTTAATTCCTTCTTTTTTGTTTTTTTTTTTAATATTTTTACTGCAAGATTGTTTGCTCCCACCCCCCTTGAGGAGCATCTTGTGGTAATTATGCAAGATGTGTGAATCAGATTTTACAAGGTCTAAACAATATACAGGTTCCTATCTACCATACTAATTTTATGCTCAGTGCCTTGTACTGTTTATATTTCCTTTGTTACTGACACTTTTACGTATGATTACTTTGTTGTAAAAGTTGTGGCTTAGGATTCCATTGGAGAAGTCTAACAATGATACTATGGATGGGAACTTTGACCATTTGGTAAGTGATACACGTCCAGCTATGCATGAGAAGTTTGACAATGAATATTCCTAAAGTGAACTTTAGGAAGCATTTCAAAATGCTTCCTAAAGTGTAAAGTGTACTTTAGGCAGATGAAAATCCACTTTACGCAGCATTTTCGAAATGCGGCCTAAAGTCTACTTTGGGAAGCGTTTTAAAATGCTTCATCAAATTAACTTTAGGAAGCATTTTAGAAATGCTGCCTAAAGTCTACAACTTTTTGCTATGCACCTCAATATAGTGTTTGGAAAACGCTCTCAATAACTATAAGCAACGTTTTTTAAACCCTCCAAAAGGTGTTTTTTGTTGTAGTGAGTGAAGAAGAAGAAAACTCAAAAATTTGGAAAATTTAGGAAAGTATGTGGACCTTAGTTATAGACTAATGCTTGTGTGTGATACTGCATGTTTGTATTAAGTAAAAGAATAAGTTAACTATAAGGTAAGTTATGTTTGTTCTGTAATTAAGTATCTGCATGTGAAATTTTTTATTTTTAGTAAATGAATGTAAGTTTTGTTTAAGTTTAGTTTTCAACAAAATATATTTTAAGAACAGTATTTTGAAAAAAAAAAAAAGTTTTACAAAAATTCGTGCTATGTCTTTGCTATAATTTCGGTGTTTTTTGTCTTGTTATTTGCAAGCCATGGATTGACTCATGTGCATTATTTTTCAAATTGATATATTTTGTAGGTGTTGTCTAATGAAAGCAAAAAAGAGATGATATGTGATGAAGAGCTTTCATTGGAAGATTTAGTTTATGTCTTATGTTTAGATTTTATTTTAGACTTAATTCTTAGTTGGTAGTGTTTATTTCAGTTTCAATTTTTATGTGCACCCCTATGAGGAAGATGTTAGTTTACTCTAAGTTTATGAACCCACGAGTTTAGATTTTATCTAATCTTATGGATCTTGAGTTTATTTTTAGTATGACTTATGAAAATTAAATATTTGAAAGGTTGTGGACTTGAATTTGAATAAGGTTTGGATTTCCTTCCACTATATCAATGTGAGATAGATTTGTGATTCCAATGAAATAACCATATGAGAAGATTTTACCAAGGTTTGCTAACTCGGATTTTTGACTCGACTCGGATAGCTTAGGAGTGGAGTCGATTCAGGAGTCATAGGAGTAAACTTGAGGAGTCCTACCATTTTTTATTTATATTTTTGTAAAATATAAAAAATATTTTAGAAATTATGTTTAGCATTTTGGCTCAACTATTGTCCATTTTATTGATAAATATAAATATTTTGTAGTATCATAACTTGAAAATCTAAAAATAAACTATATAAACTACTAATCATCTAATATTACAGAAATGCAAACATAATTAATTGTAAACTCTAAAGTCCAAACTAAAGTAAATGTATTATTAGTATTAATATATTGAAAATCCACTGTACATCTTTTCAACATACCAATTAAACCTTCTCCAGGTGAGATGGTTGTGGTATGGTCTCTTTAAGGGAGATGTCAGTATTTCAAGTTTATTGAGTGGCATCCCTAATGATTTGGGTTGATGTTTTCCCCTCCCCGCTAGTGGTAGTACAGGTTTCCCTATGTGGTAGCAATAGGTCTAAGTGGCTTTACAAAAAAAAAAAAGCATAAAAACAAAATGCCATCCAAACTCTAAGGTCCAAATCTATATGGTTAGACATTTAAGTTTAAAGTCTAATCTTCTTACCATTTTAGCCTTATTCTTCAAAGTTTTTACTCTTTATTTCTTCTAAGGTTTTGAACGTATTTGAGAGCACATTTGTTGGAGACTGTAGAAAAGAAACCTCAAGGCAAGCCCCAAAAACAATAAAAATAAAAATAAAATTAGAGTTTCTTATTGTGTTTCCACTTGACTTTGGGTTATTTTTAGATTTACAAGATTCGGTTAAGTCACATGAATCACTCTGAATTAAATGAATCTACCAAGTTAGCTACTTGACTCAATGAGTTAGGTATAATTCGGAATCAACAATATGAATCGACTCATGAGGCTTATGAGTGGAGTCAACCCAGGGAGTCCGCAAACTATGTCTTCTATAAATGTGTAATGATTGTGTAAAAAAAGAGAAAAATTCACAATACTTTTTAATAGTATATTTTGATGCGAAAGGTTTTGAACATGTATAAGTAAGATGGGTGTTAAGTAAATTAACATTCCGAAGCCTCGTCTAGGGATGAGATTTCGGAACATTAAAAGTTGATTCTCAAATTTACCTAACTTTACTAGGTCACATTTCTGATTCCACTAATTCCTTTGACTCAACTCAATTCATTTGACTTGGCCAAGTCTTTAAAACTTTGTTTATAACAAAAATAAAGAAATATAAACCTTAATAACTAAGACCCTAAGAAATGTTGTAACATGATAAGAAATTGAATGTTCTTCAGACTTGGGGTTTCTTTTCTAAAATCTCCAATGAGTGAACTCTCACATACAAACAAAACCATAAAAGAGAAAAGGAGATAAAGAGAGAATAACATGGAATAATGAGGACTAAAGTGGTAAAAAGGGTTAATGATCTATTAGTTTTTATAGAATAAACTTAAAAACACAAATTCAAATAATGGCTCAAGAGGGATTCAAATGATTCATTGAATGGTTAAGATTTTAGGAAAATCTAAGGAATATTCAAGGGAAGATCGTTGAAGCCACAAAACCCCTAATTTTTTCTTTCTACTTTTTTTTTTTTCTGTTTTTTGTTTTGTTTTGTGATGAAAATCTACAACCAACACTATTTTTAAATTTTCACTATCCATAAGCTTTAAATCTATAAAAACAAATTTGTTGGATATTGGGTTTAATTATGTATTTGCATTTGTTTGTATCAAAATGTTGTAGTAGCTTTCCTCAAGTACAAAATTTAGAAAAATCTACTTCCTTGCAATGGTATCAGTATATTAATATGATGGTGCTAGTAGAATGGTATGAGTTATATTTTGATCTTTTAATTAGCTAAGTTGGTACAAAATATTCGTGTTCATAATAAAAATGAGCTATACTTTAGCCCATATATTATGCCATTAATATTTTAAAATATTTTTATATCAATAAAAACAAAATAAATATTGACATGACTTCCCAAGTTGACTCCATCTTCTTCCAATCAAACAAGTTTCTTGTGTTTCAAGCTTTTGTTTAACACAGAGAAGAACAAAGTGACCTGGTGCGCAATCATTTCTTCAGCTACTTCAACAAACGCCAAAGGTGATTTGATCGTGATGCCTTCAATCGTGTATGCTGCATTTCTTTGGGCAAGCTGTTGGGCTATCTTCTCTTTCCTTTTGGTTTAGATCAAGGGGAGTGAGGGCTTTACTGCCCTTCATTCAAACTTGGCAGTATCATTACAGTTTCCTATGGTAACAATCTAATGCATGGCATCACCACTAATGGTGGTCTTAATCATCCAATTAAGAAGACCTTTTTACTGGTATCTTCTTAAATAATCTCCTCATGTAAGGATCAGAAAATCCTTCTATAAAGAAACAGATTAATAAATCAGACAAACAATTAAAAAACGTTTCAGAATTAGGAGAGTCCATGTGGCACTTAAAAAAAAAAAACAAAAGAACAGAATCCAGTCAGAGATGTCAACACGTGATCAAAACTGAAAAGAATCCTCTCCTGCTGCCTTATGACTAGTTGAGGTCCTATCTAACTGGTGGAACGACACGTTGGCCGGAAAAAGTGACACAGAGACAATGGCAATGTGGACATCATTAGCTAAGAAGTACATACACCATCGAGACTATGAGAGAGACGTATGGTGATTGGGTAGGGGAGAGAGATTTTAGGGAAATAAGTGATTTTAGATAGGAGAGAGAAACGTGAGAGGAGAAATAAAGGAAAGGGCTCCACATGGATTTATCTAAAAAATAGGAAAAAAAGTCAATGAAAATCATTAGAGGGTTTTAGCGTGATAGATAGAAAGATATGACATTTATAAGTTGAAAGAGTAGTGGTGCCCAAGAGAAAGATCTCTAAAAAAATGGGAACTTACCATTATCCACTCCCTATTCTCTGAAACAACATATATTCTGAAACCCCACCTTCTCTAAAACTGCACTTGACTCACCATTGAATATGGCTTCTCCTCCTCTTTCACAGCTCCAAAGACTAGTAAACATCACAACAATGGCTGCCAAGAAAATGGGAAGACTAGTAAACATCACAACAATGGCTGCCAAGAAAATGGGTACCTACTATTCTCCACTCATCACTTTTTCAAACACCACCCCCAAACCATCTAAAACTCCTTCTCCTCTCCAGCTCCTTGGCCCACCGGAAATTTACCTCCCTCCCATTGTTGAAAATCCCAAACCACCACCGAACACAGGAGACCCTTTCATGGATGATGCTCTCCCACTTCAATGACCTTGCCACACAAGAACCAAAGCTAATCATTATTAAAGAAGACCTATCGGAAAAGGGGTTGACAGAAAACCTCTCTCCCACTTTCTTAACTTCCGGGAACCCATGTCTTGATTTCTTCTTTCATGTAGTTCCAGGCACATCGCTGGAAACTGACAAACCGGTTACAATGGGCTTGGAATCACGACCCATTAACAACTCTCAAACTTATCTGCAACTTGAGAGGCGTTAGAGGCATTGGGAAATCAGACAAAGAGGGGTTTTGCTCAGCTTCACACGATTGAAGGAGACAATTTCAGATCCAAGATGGAATGGAATATGAACACGGATTTTCAGAAGGTCTTCGATCTAATCCTACAAGTCACCATTAATGGAAACTTGAGTGAAGATAAAATGACAAAGAGGGTGTTCGTGTTCACTAAAAATTAGGTGAGAACGAATCTTGTGAGAACTGTGAAAACGGCATCAGGGTACAGACACATCAGCATCGA
>JAOXJP010159731.1:0-12925 GCA_025762735.1 Platanus orientalis
GTATAATTAAAAGAAGGGGTCTCTTAAAAAATGAGTAAGCTGGTAGGTTGGCAATGGAAAAAAAAAATTATAGAATGATAAATGGATACCAACAATAAAATGAATGAAAATTAGGAGTAACAAACCAATAAATAATCATGTTGAGAAAGTAAGTGATGTAATAAATCATCAAGATAGGATATAGAATGAATATATATTAAAAGAAATAATAACATAAGAGAAATTTGGAGAAATAACAACAATATTTATAAGGTCAAAATTATCAGGAGGATAGAATTGTATAAGCACTAGGATAAAAAATGACAATATACTCTAAAATCTAGATATTATGTGGAAGTCTCTAAGGAAGATGAAGAAGTAAATAACATAGAAATTAATGAAGAACAACAATATGAGAATAACAATTTAATCATAAATACTGTTTTACAAGTTACAAACATAGAAGAGATAAATGATAATTTAACTAATGATCAAATAAATTCAATTGCCGAAAGGAACTATGAACAAATAAGTGAAAATAAAAATAAAAATACAAATAGAAATCATAGAAAGAAATAATGAAATTCAAAACAATAAATCACAAAGCAACTTTCCCTAGGGAAAATTATGGCAATTGGCTATCCCATAAAAAATTAAACATTTCATATCAAAGACATGTAATAATGCGCACCCAACAAGAGATAATTTAATAAAAATAAATATTAACATTGATCCAATATGGCCACTATGTAGTGAATATAGTGAATCGATATTACATGGTCTAGTAACTTGTCCGGTAGAACAAGAATGATATGTTTCTACTTTATCAATAAGAACTACAGTTCATAATGAAAATAACTTTAAGGACTGGTTAAAAAATTGGTTTATGATGGATGGTATAACTAATAAAGATAGGATATGGTTATCTGAATGTATCTCTATCTATTGTTGGATAATATGGAAGCATAGGAATAATATTATATTTAATGAAAAATCATGGGATATAAACTCATTACTGTTTAGTGCATGCAGATTAATAAAGGACCTAGAGGATCAGGCACAGGCCCAAGAAATTGGAAAAAATAAAGATACCATATGGAAACCTCCAAAGGAAGGTTTTGTGAAAATGAAATTTGATGGAGCTTTATCTACAAGAAAGCAAAAAGGCAAGCATGGGGATTGTTGTGCGTAACTCGAAGGGAGAAAGTCTCACAATTTGAAGCAAATTAAGACGAATATGCTCACAGTTGCTAGCAAAGATTGAGGTGGCTTTGCTTGGTTTACAAACAACTATTTCCATGGAAATCAAAAAGAAAGATTATTGTGGAAGATGACTCAAAGCTTGTAATTGAAGCCATGAAGGAACCTTTAGAGGAATGCCCAAATGAGATTAGAAATTGCATTTGCAAGTGCAAAGAACTCCTTAAACATTTTGATATTATTATTACAAAGCATGCAAGTAGGAATAGGAATGAAGTGGCACACCTAGTGGCCAAAAGTGAGTTTGAGAATAACGGCATGGACCCTGCACTTGGTCTTATCCCTACAGATATCCAGAGTGCTATAGATCAAGAAGTATCTCTATGTATGAACAATTAACATTAATACATAGTCCTTATTACCAAAAAAAAAACACCTAACTCTCTTCCTCTAAGTTCATGGATTCTCACCCTACAATTATGGTATGCCATATTAATTTCTCTTATTTTGAAAGATCTCAGGCAACATAAACTACAAATCGAGGTCATACCATACCATTGAAACATTGAGATCTTTCCCCTTGGATATGCTTTCCAATATTATTGCATTTCAAATTGGAATGCTCAATTTCAAGACTATACTGTGGCAAAAATTTAATATCAACATTTATTTACCTATAATTGTTTCGTTCTATCTAGAAGGGTGCAAGCTTAACTCCAAAAAAAAAAAAAAAAAATACAACATATCAAGGAAAGAGAATTCAAGTTAATGACAAGCTAGCAAGCAACGGGTACAACGCATAAGAATGCAATGTTGCCAAAACCTTAATAGATCTGAATAAATAGCAGTTTGAAAGGTTTCGTTCATTTATTTACTTGATCTGCCTTGCCCCCAACATGAGGAAGACCATCCAGACCAAGAAAATGTGTCCACTTATAAGTAATTGTTAATTGACCCCTATAGAAACCAAAGGGTTAAAGAGAAATCCGTTAAATCTACAAATGGGGTTTGTACCTTGTGCAATTGGAGGTGCACGGTTATGTTAATATCTTTGTCAAAAGGCAATAGGTGTATGAATAATTGACCTTCAAAGAGATGACACTTTTCCCTAACTACCCATCTTCATTTGAAGATGGCACACACTCGTTTCGGATAGCGACCTGGGTGGAGAAGTTGCCTAATTGTGATGGACTATCCAAACATCAAACTTGCCGAAGAGAAATAAGGGGAAGAATTCAACTAGGAGATGTAGCTCCTGCTGGCAATATTGAAAAAGGAAAGAAGCAGAAGATTGATGGCGACGATCGTGCGGAGGATCTCAATACATCACCATTAATGGAAATTACGGATGCGAGCTTTGATGAAGATGGAAATGGAAATACAGGGTGGCAAAAGGAAGAAAATTGGAAGCAAAAGAAAAAAGTCAAAGATGGAAACAAATTCGAAAAGGGAGGATTGAGTGGAGAAGACAAAGGAGATTGCCTTCTATAAAGTTGGGTGGTATAACCATATGAACCAAACCAAAAACAATAAAATGGTTTCAGCAAGGCAATGGTTGAACTGAACATCAAACAAAAAATGTTGGGAGTCATAGTGGGTGTCAAAATGATAGAAGGGGCAATGGTGGGCTAAAGCCCATATTTGAAAACAAAGCATAATATCCCAACTCATTATAGGAAACCTAATAGCTCAGGAGGGGGGAAAAGGAGAGAATACTTAGGAAGGAAGAAAACCAGGTAGGGTTCAAGTGGAAACAAAAGTAAAAGCCATATGGGTACCCCAGAGAAACAATAGACATTCGTGAAGATGATCAGAGACCATATCAGGAGAAGACATAAATGGCAAGCGTAAAGAAGCAGCAGGTACCGTCAATGACTCCAACACTGATGTGGGCTTCATATATTGGTTCTAGGTGCCCATCGCCAGTTAGAGATGTGACAAAGGAGTGTTTGCATATCCAACCGCTTGCAATCATGGGACTTGATGCAACAAAGGGCAGAACCACATTTCCCACGAAAGATGGGGGGATAGAGTGGAAAACAATGGATGGGAGGGATCTTAGAGGTTTCATACATAGATGATACTCCGGTTGCAATGTCCTTCGGCCATGATGGTGAACCTAAACATCAGGATAGTGACGACCCAATGTATCTTCTACTAGCTCCTTCATCATCGAAATGGGTGCTTAGAAGGGCGATGGACTTGAGTAAACGAATGAGAGTTTCTTTCTCTGGAATTGAATATCAGGTGGAGGATCTTTTTCAAGAAATTGAGTGAAGGAGGAAGGGTAGTTTGAAGGGAGGTATAGGGACATCAAAAGGAAAGGTAAAAGTCAAAGAAATGTTGAGCTCAAAAGACTAGTATCCTCCATAAATTATGACAATGTAGGGAGTGGAAGGAATAGTTCTAGTGAAGGAACCTGGAGGCGGGACACAAAGAATGGGGTTCGGGGTCTGAAATAATACCTATTAATTATGAATGTTCTATATTGGAACATTAGGGGTTTGGGGAGTCAGGAGAAGAGAGCTAGTGAGGAAGACGTATGCAAAAGATGAAAGGTAGATCTGCTAGTTCTACAGGAGCTTTAAATGGAGACTATTGACCTAACTGATGTGAGCCAGCTATGGCAAAGGAGGTGGAACTTCATACATAAAGTGGCAGTAAGGAGAGCAGGAGGTTTACCGGTGGGATGGAATAAAGACATGATTGAGGTCTCAGATCAAAGGGTTGATGTCTTCTCTATTTCAATCAGATGCAAGACTTTTAAGGACAATTTTGAGTGGGTTTTCATGGGCATTTATGGTCCTACACAAGCTAGTCACAAGAAGAAATTGTGGGATGAGCTGAATAAAGTACAGGGTCAATGGCCAACACCATGGTGTAAAGGAGGTGACTTCAACATAGTGCGATACCATTATGAGAAGATAGGCAACCATGGCATTACAAATCAGATGAAGGCACAGAGTGAATTGAATTGCAAGAACCGGTTGACCCACCTCTTTAACAAGCGCTATATACGTGGTTTAATAAACAAGACAACCCTTCAATGAACCAATTAGATAGATTCTTGATATCCACATCATGGGAGTAGTATAATCAGTTCTAGCAAATTGCACTTCCCAATCCTGTCCTACAACAACATTTAACTCGGAAACGAGGTCCTCTCCCATTCCGTTTTGAGTTTATGTGGTTAGAGGTGAATGGATTCAAGGAGAAGATGGCTGAATAATGGACATCTTTTCAATTTGAAGTCACAATCAGCTCTGTGGTAGGGAAAAAACTCATGGCCCTAAAAGATGAAATTAAAAAATGGAATAAGGCGGTAGTGGGAAGGGTGGAAGAGCATAAAATGGACTGTTTGTGGAAGATGGTTGAAATCGATCTCAAAGAACAGCAAGGAGTAAATTCATCTGAGGAATCCATGGCAGGAGAAGAAGAATGGGTTAAGAGATTACAAATGAAAGAGATCATTGGAGACAAAAAGCTAGAATTACTTGGTTGAATGAAGGGAACCCTGATACAAAGTTTTTTTTTTGTAAGTTAACAATATGAGGCCCAAGTCCAACCATATAACAAGATTGAAGACAAAAGAAGGGTGGGAGAGGGATGAGAAGCTCATTGAAATATTTTATAAAAAAATATATTATGAAGAGGAGAGGAGGAGACCAAAACTAGAAGGGCTTGTTTTAGTTAAATACCCATCAAGAAAGCATTTGGTTAGAAAGACCATTCAAGGAGGACAAAGTTTTGGAGGTGATTAAATCTTTGACTGGAAATAAAGCTTCTAGTCTAGATGGGTTTCCAATGAAGGTATTTAAGGTGTTTTGGCCAATAATGAGAAAAGACATCATGAAGGTGTTGGAGGAGTCCCATATGAAGGCAGCATTATGTAGGAGGACCCTTATACCAAAAAAGAAAGAGGCAGTGGAGATGAAGGATTTTCGTCCAATAAGTCTTCTTGGTAGTGTTTACAAGATATTTTCCAAGTGTTTAACACGCAAGCTGGAAGTGACAATGGACTTTATCATTGGACCGAATCAAAATGCTTTTGTGTGAGGAAGGCAGATCATGGACTACTCTCCAATTGCAAATGAGTATATAGATTTCTGGATCAAGGAGAAGAAGGGATTTTGTGCCATGTTGATATGAAAAAAGCCTATGATCATGTTTGTTGGGTGTTCTTAGAAGACATAATTATCAAAATGGGATTTGGTCGAAGATGGTATGACTGGATCAAGATATGTATATCAATGACCTCTTTCTTGATCCTGATTAATGGCATCCCGACTCCCCAAGAGGTTTTTTCAGAAGTAGTAGGGGTCTGCAACAAGGGAACACACTCTTGCCAATTTAATATTATGATGGAAGTGATGAGTAGAATGGTGGCCAAAGTGGAGAGAAAAGGATGGTGAGAGGATGTCTACTCAGCACATCAAGCCCTTCCATTTCCCTATTGCAGTTTGTGGATGATTCTTTGCTTTTGTTGGAGGCTTCTGCTGAACAAGTGAAGAATATAAGATGTATTTTGTTGATGTTTGAAGCGGTCTCCAGACTCATTCAATTTTCACAAATCTAAAGTTATGGGGGTTGGGAGCACCCAATCAGTTGAGGCTCTTGTAGATAATGGGGTGCCAACCGTCTTCTCTTCCTTCTACTTATCTGGGTTTTCCACTGGTAGGTCTAAGAGAATACGGGATCCAGTCATTGAAAGATCAGAGAATAGGTTGTTGACATGGAAAGGTGGTTATCTATCAAAAGGAGGAAAACTTACCCTGATTAAGAGTGTCATGTCCTACATGCCGCTGTATACATCTTCTTTATTCTCAAGCCCTTGTAATGCAGATAAACAATTAAAGAAAATTATGAGACGATTTCTATGGGATGCATTTGATGGCAGTGCAAAATTTCCTCTGGTTAGTTGGAATCATGTCTATCAGCCTACAACGTATAGAGGACTTGGGGTCCGTTCCTTAAGAACATGAATAGAGCCCTACTAGCTAAATGGTTATGGCGGTTTGCCACTGACAAGAATGCCTTATGAATATTAGTTATAGCCACCATATATGGAGTACATGCATCGGGTTGGTTTAGCAATACAACGGAAAAAGCTTATGGTGTTGGCGTGTGGGGAGGTGCCCTCAAAGAATTAAGCTGGTTCGAGGATAGAATTGCTTTTAAAGTTGGAAGGGGGGAGTAGATTAAGTTTTGGAAGGATAAATGGTGTGGGGAAGTGATACTTGCAGAGGAGTATCCAATGATTTTTTATATGGCCTTGAAGAAGGATGGAACAGTGATGGAACATTCAGTGGTGGAAGGAACATTAAGGCCCTGTCTGTTACAAATTAAAGCATGGGAAAGGGAGGGAAACTGTACTTTTTTCCCACCTTCATGCTTTCTAATGCATGGGGATACCAGATGGGAAAACTTGGTAAAACAACCTAGGGTGTTGAACCTTTCCCTTCATGCTGACTGATGCACGGGGATACCAGATGGGAAAAGTTGGTAAAACTACCTAGGGTGTTGAACCTTTCCCATGTTTTCCCATTTCTTCATATATTTGCTCACTCCACTGTTCCTACCAAAAACGGTAGGAAAAAGAAGGAAAGGAAATGAACAGTGACTTTTCTTTTCTTACCCTTTTTCTCCTTTTCTTTTGGTGGTTTTACTTTTCCCTCCTTTTTCCCATGGTTTACCGTGTAACAGACAAGGCCCAAGGAACTGGAATCTTCATATAAAAAGGATCACTGAATGATTGGGAAATGGGACCTAAAATAAGCTTACTGCAGTGGCTGCAAAGTGTCACAATGGACAATATTAATGAAGAAGATGGCATATGGTGGGTTAGAGAGAAAACATGATACTTCTCAGTCAAATCAGCTTATAAATCTCTAATGGGATCTAATCTAATTATGAATCCAGCTATAATGATATGGAAATCAAAGCTATCATTAAAAGCTGCCATTCTTACATGGGTGGTTTATTGGGGAAAGGTTCTAACACCAGACAATTTGCAGCAGAGAGGTTTCCAGATGCCGAATCAATGCAGCCTATGTGAAAATGCCAAGAAGTCAGTAAACCACTTATTCATAACATGTCTGAAGACACATTCAGTGTGGTGTCTCTTTATCCACAAGTTTAGACGGGTTTGAGTTACCCCCAACTCAATGAAGGATCATCTTGACATGTGGTGTGATGAAAAGGAGAATGACTTATCCCCAAAGGGTTGAATCCTATGGTTCAATGTCCCAACCATCATCGTCTGGACAATATGGATGGAGCAAAATGACCGTATATTCAATGGATCAGAAACTGATTTAAGCAAGATGTATGAAAGAGTCATGTCTTGCCTATTCCAATGGGTCTCCCATATTGCATTGTTTAAATCGATGAAATACCATGAATAGGTTTTTGATTGGGATTATTTTATTTTCAAATGAATATATTAAGTCCCAATGCTCAGCTGGGTTCATCTCCTCGTGTGATCTTAGTTGGTTTTAATAAATTTTACATTACTTATCAAAAAAAATATATATATGTTGATGATCTGCAGTACATTAATTTAGCACATCACAAACCACCTCACCCCATCCATTACACAGAAGATCTAAAGCTGATAAAGAGGATTTCAACTTCTGAACATGATTCTCTGAATCAGTTGTGGTCTTGAAAGCTTCTGGACTACCATATTTCCCAGACTAGTACCTAAAAGACACAAAACAGGTACTAACACTGGTTGACATATTAAGAGAGCATTCACTGAAACAGCATGCAATAGTGTATCCGGAGGCGGACTTATTTAAAGTATAGGTTCCAAAAAGTGGCCCAGATTAATGGACATGGCAGGAAGACCACCTTGAGGTAGATAATAGTAAGAGGCTGGAAAGCTTTTTGGGTGCTGCAGATTGGGGTGGGATGCTCAATCAAACGGAAAAGAGCAGTTGGTCGCAGGTTTAAGAATTTGATACACACCTGTTCTGAAAATCAGTTGACTCCCTGGACTATTTTGAGAAGAATATCTTTCCACACAGTTTCTTTCGTAGCTCCACCACTGTAAATGCTACGCAGAAGTAGAAAGTATACTTCAAAATACAGACAATATGTAGCAAATGAGATTTGCATCAGGGGAAAAAAAGAACTATCCAGGGAAATATTGCAAACAAGCGGTGATGAAGTAATGAATTCTCAAAAAGTAAATAGAAATCATCTTTGGTGATTAGAAGTTTCACTTCAAAATTCACTGACTTGCTTCACATATAAAATAAAGGAATTCACCCTTAGTAGTTAGGACACAAGACTTTAAAGCAAAAACATTCTAAAGAGATAGTAGACATGAATCTCATGAGCGGGAAAAAAAGAAAAAGAAAAAGAAAAGAATTTATCAAACAATTTATCATAGATGGATCCAACGACAAGCGAAGAGTATCCAATTATCTATTCACGCATTGAGATAGTACACAACAAAATGAGTTGTCTTGGCCACTTTACTGCTACATGCAACTAAAATACCAATGCTGAGATACAAATGTAAACTTCTTTTTCTTTTCTTTTCTTTTATTTATTTATTTTTTTAAGGTTAATAAAATTTCTTTACATGTAACTTTGTTTAGTTCGATAAAATCTCTTTACAAATAAGCCAAAACTCGAAAAAGAAATGGTAAATAGTTATCATGAAGAAACTCTTTGGCTCATCATGAAAATTTTCAAATGTGCAAATAAGATTCCACAAGGGTAAGAAGACACACACACACACAACTTGAGATTATGAGAAGATACTCATGAAGATGTTCTAACCTTGTTGCGAATTTGCAAGTGCTTCATTTGCTACCTTTTCAGCATCTTGTTTACTTTTATTGGTTTTCACTGCATCCTCTTCATAAGTCTTCTTGTCATGAAAAGCGAAAAGTTTTGAATATGATCAACTGCTTCAAGCTCTTCCATGAGATCATGGTCTATGACCTCCAGCTATAATTACTGTTTATCCTATAACTCTTGAAAATTTCATGGTATTTTCAAAAGTATTGTTCCATTTCACTGTATGAAACAGAGCATGAAGAATATATATATATATATATATATATATATATATATATATATATATATATATATAGATAATTAGAGCATGATCAGACAAAACCACAAAGCAACAGCTTAAATGCAAAAGAATAGCCATAACAATAATATTAAAATGGTGAATTATATGGCATTTCTGAAGCGCAACATGCACACAAGGCCAATGAGATAATAAATGTGGGTCACTGATTCTAATGGTGCACAAAACTGGCTAAGCCTAAGCTGCGTTCTACAACTCTATTAAACACACATACACACACAGATGTTGGTACAGCCTCTTGGGTAATCTCGAGAATTCTCACCCCAATCCCGGCATTCAAGACACTCCTTGTTAAGAAATGAGCAACACCGACTCTCTGGAATTCTTTAATTCGGGTGAGCTCTCCTTTATTCTAGAAGACTCCAAGGATTACATACAAAGTGACCACATTCAGTCAGTTATTGAATTTTCTAGATAGGCTTTACCGAATCATTAGGTTGGTTCTTGAGTGCCTATAAAAGGGGCACCAACCCTCTCATTTGTGTGCCTAAATGTGTGAGAATGAGTGTGAAAAAGTGAGTGCTCAAGTGCATGAAGTGAAAGAGTGATTGAGTGTAAGTGAGAGTATTCACTCATGTGTGAGCTTTGTGCATGTGAGTTCGTAGGTCAAGTGCTGAGTGTAAGTCCTATGCTGTGTTCTCCTATTAAATAGAATAAAAGAAAAATTCTTTAGTGAGAAAGTGCCATCATCATTTCCAATAAGTGATATAAGAGCACCACTTCCTTTCCAACAATTGGTATCAAGGCATCACTCGTATTCAACAATTGGTATTAGAGCAGGTTCGATTCAGTGCAATGGAAGCATGGTGGCCTATAACCCACAGGTTCCAGGTTCTACCAACATTGTGCACTGAAGTTTCCTGTAGGTTCAGTTAAGAACCAAGTTGGTTCAGTTCAACATGGGTCTAGTTTGACACTGGTTTGGTTTGGTTTGACATAGGCCTACTATAGAATTGTCCATTTGTGAGAAGTGAGACAATGTGAAGGCAATTAGTCAAGGACTAAGCTTCTTAGTGATAAGAATCGACAAGCAATTACAACAATCACGATGGCAGATCTCGCAAAGACAACCGGAGGACTCGAGATGCTAAACGATCACAACCATGTTTTCTGGCATTAATGTATTGAGTCGTACTTGCAAGGTCAAGATCTCTAGGAGATTGTTGGTGGTAGTGATATTACTCCACCATCAAATGAAAAAATAAAGACATTATATAAATGGTGGATTAAGGCTTCATATTGAAGACAATAGATCAAAAGGAACTGTTAGAACACATTCAAAAAGCCGACACACCAAGATCGGCTTGGATACACTGGCAAAACTTCTTTCCAAGACCAACAATGCTCGTCTTCAGTTCTTGGAAAAAGAGCTTGCATCAATTACTCAAGCACCGCTTACGATCAACAAGTGCTTTATAAAGGTAAAAACTCTTTGTAACGAGATCTCCCAACTAGATCCAAAATCAAATATTAGTGAAAGCAGGATGAGATGGATTATCACTTGGGGTCTAAGACCCGAATATGGTGGGTTTATGACAGCAATCAGAGGATCGCCAACTCGACTGTCTCTCACGAAGTTAGAAAATCTTCTGACGAACCAAGAAACTCTGGCTAGACAAATGGTTGGGGTATCTGATGTAGGATACAATGCAGAAGCCGAAAACCTTCAATTAATTAAATAACAACCCAATAAATAAAATCTGGAATTTTCAAGACTAGGGGAAAATCTGTAATTTTTCCAAAAAGTTGAAAAATTATTAAAATACCCCTAACATACATCAGAAAATTTCAAAACTTTAAGATTAGTCCATGTAGATATTCAAGGTGCTCTCATAAATATTTCATAAAATTTCGAGGTCTCTAGCTATTTATTCTAGAAAACCCACAACTATGTCATGCCCGAAATCAGCAGAAACTCCAAATTATCAAACACCACTTCGATTTCACTGAAGCTTTTAAAGTACTGTTTTTACTCTTAGAATAGATCCCAAGACCTCTTGAAAAATGTAGGATTCAGTCCCAAACCTACTCCACGTAATAAAAAAATAAATTCTCTAAAGCCTGCTGTAAGAAGGTGTGTCACCTAGCCTTCCTTATAGGCCTCCCTATTTATTAGGGAAAGGAATTTTGATAGAGAAACTCCTCTTGGGTGGATCTTCCAAGGGTTAGGAACAACTTTGAGCAAAGATTTGATTAATGGAGGAGTGGTGAAGGAGGGTGATGAAAAAAATCAATGGGGTTTAAGGAAAAGTGCAGAAAAATTCTATAGTAGAATAATAAGTTGGAAGAAGAAATGAGAGAAATAGATGAAGGAGATTGAAGGAGATGAAAGATGAGAGAAGAAATGAAGAAGATGATGGAAGAGGGAGAAGTAGGGAGCTCACGGCTCAACCTAAGAGAAGGGTATAGGGAAGGATCGCAACCCACAAAACACCAATGTGTTCACAATTTTTCAAATTCAATATTCTCTGTTTTATTCATTGCAAGGTGCCCTTTAAATAGGGAGTACATTCTTTAAAAAAAAAAAAAAAAAAAGGAAACTCTTAAAACTAAATCCCTAAAATCTAGACTTCTAAAACTAAAATCCGTTGGTTGCCACTTTAGTTAAACTTGCTAACCAAGCAAGTGGGCCCCACATGAGTCAATATATCCAAAAATGTGTGAAACTACTTTAGCTCATGTTTTGGCAAAGTGGACCCCACCAAAATATGAAAAAAACTCATAATTTTGGATTTTTCCATGGCTACCGTACAGATTTGATGTGGGCCCCATAGAGTTGAAATTTCAAAGTCCAATAAGGACTCTAGGACTCACACAACCAGCAAGCGTTTGTGGGCCGCATTAATTAAAAACTTAACATTAAAAAAAAACTAAATAAACCCTCCTAAAAATCCCTAAAGTCTTGGCAATATTTTGCCTTATTTTTCTTAACTCTCTCATGCAAACAAAACCTTAAAATAAAAAAATTACATGACCTTAAATCTATCCCTCTTTTGACATGACACATAGACTAGCCTAAAACTGTTGTCTGCATCAGTATCTATAAATGATGAAGAAGAAACATTCTTTGCCCGAAAGGGTAAAACGATCACAAAGACAGAAAAAGCAAAGGTTACAGAGAGTTTAAGCAACAAAAGAAAAGCAATCAACCAAAGGCAATGATGATCCAGGGCAAAGAAGTTTTAGAAAGAGCATCGACTGTTAGTCTGTTACAATTGTGGCAAGAAATGTCACTTTGCTCGTGACTACTCATTTCAAAAGAAAAATAAAAATGGAGGAAACTTGGTAACCATGACAAGCCACTAGAGCAAAAGCGAAGACTAAGATGAACAAACATCTCTAACAATAGTTGAAGAGACTATAATGACAAGTCAAATGCAACAGATTCTATGATGTTGGGGAGTCATGAGTTAGCACTTGGGGTTACTGTGAAAGGTTCCATGGAGTTAGAGAATGAGCACTAGAGGATATAGAGAAAGAAGAGAAATTGCCACTAAATGAGAAGATAGAGCTTTTTTTATTTTTTTATTAGTAAAGATATTTCATTAACCAAAAGGGAACAACAACAACAACAACAACAAACAACCTTATCCCAACTATTTGGGGTCGGCTACACGAATCTTGTTCCGCCATTCC
>JAOXJP010159742.1:0-41459 GCA_025762735.1 Platanus orientalis
ACAATCATCAAAACATTTAGCATAAAAATAATCAAGCATTTAGTTGGTTAGAATTGGTTGAGTATGTTTTATGTTTACTCATAATTGATTATTATATAATGAATGCAAATGTGTTGAGATGATATGCCAAAAAATAGAGATTTGTTAGTGATGTTAGTTATCGGCTAAATGTCACTTTTCCTCCCTTTTTATGAGTTAGTGTTAATCATGAATCAATTGTTTCATTTGCCCCTATTCTGGACAAAGATTTTCATTTGAAGAACCATCATAATTTTTGTGTAAATTGTGACTTTTGTCCTTGGCTTGGACAATAGTTACAGGATTTGCATAATTTTTAGAGTACGTTGTATCATTTGTCCCCATTTTGGACAAAGGTTACAAACATAACATCTCACATAAATTATAGAGTGAATTGTATCTTTTGTCCCCAATCTAGACAAAAGTTACAAATTGAGGGACTCATAGAGAGATTTTGGGAGCTCTCTCTAGAAAAACTATAGGAACTTGGAAGGTCAATGCTATATACTCTCTTTTTTTAACATTGAGATTTTGATCCAATATATAGATTGATGGATTGATTTACAATGTCATCCTCATCCGAGGTGAATAACATTACAACTTTTGTACCCTCTACCCCTGTTCTGGGCAAAGTTTATAGACTGGAGGACTCAAAGAGAGATTTTGGGTAGCTTTTCTGAAAAACCAGTGAACCTTTAAGGGTTAATGCTATATACTATTTATGAATACCTCTAAGGGTTTACATCTTGCTCGAGGGTCGAGACAGACAACTGAGGTCCTAATGGTCAGATTTTTAACCATTGTTTTTCGATCATTGGGGACTTGGGAAGGCCTTGGCTCGTCTATATGAGGTTGGACATGTCCCAAATGAGTCAAGGACTCTCCCACTACTCCTCTATTTCAAATAATCATTTCACTCTTAAAACCATTTTGAAAACCCTCTTTACATGAGGTATTGTTGAGCTAAATAGGTAAATCATCCAAGAAGAGAGGAAGCAAGTCTTGAGAGCAAAATCTTGATCAATTTATCCTCCAAGACTTAGAGAAGAAGCCCTTGAAGCATTCAAAGAGCCTTAGAGAGAAAGTGCCAAACTTGGGAAATCTCGTAGAGAGATCTCTACACCAAGTGTGAAGACCATAGTCATATATGCCTTTAAGAGGCTGAGCACCACTACCATTTACATTCATTTTCGTCACTTGAGCACATCCGTCGGAGCCATTGGAAGTGAAAGCTTTCACTAAAGACATCGAAAGCTATATCGTGAGTTCACTAAAGACACCGAACAAGTTAGCACTTGCTAGAGAAACCAAGTGAGGAGTCACTTCTATCGGAGACATTAGAGTTAAGGTTTTATTGATGTACCTTGTACTAGTTAGTAGATAACTATTAATAAAATCAACATGCCCCTAGAGTGGGCATTGGAGAGTGGACATAGGTCAGTGTGCTGAACTACTATACATCTTGAGTCTTTGTGGTTGCATGTGTTTTGTATGTTTGTTCTTTAATCTCCATATCATAAACAAACATAAAGCACCTAGGGCTTAGTGAATTTGCAAATTGGCTAATATATCATTTAAGTCTAGTTGAACATCTTGCAAAATTTATTGAACTTGTAAATTGGACTAATTAAGCTCACTTGCATATTTGGTTTGGAATTCATAGCTAATTGATGACCTTAGGATTTCTTTCATATTGCTAAACTTAAGTGATCACATTGTGGGGAATTTATAGTGTTGTGGATTGATTTCACGTTATCATTATTTGTATTTATCTTGATTATGCAAAGTAGCCCAATACACTAAAGTTATTATAAAGGGATTAATCAAGCAACCTTAGGGACTTTATCAACCCTGCTCCCACTTTGTTATAGATAACACTATAGTACATGACGGAGCCTCGTGGTCTATGATAAATTCATAGAGAGTTGATTTAATAATTAAAATAACTTTCACTGCACATTAAGATAAAATTAAGTAAATCAAAAGAGGGTTACATAATAATTAAAAAGGAATAAAAAAATTGTAGATATCCTATTCATCCCCTCTAGGAATTTCAGTTTGTAGTGATCCTACAAGTTCTTTTACTATTAAGGTGTCCATATCTTTACTTTGCTCTATAATGATAACCTTGGGTCTAAACCTTTCTAGAAGCGATCTAAGTATCTTTTTTACTATGGCTTCCAATTTAAGTGGATCTCCAAGACCCACCTTGGAGTTCATAAGGTCTTGTAGCTTAGTATAGAAGTCGATGAATTGCTCATCTTTTTTCATCCTAAGTTCCTTGAACTTAGTGGTAAGCATTTGAAGTTTTGACTTCTTTACTACACTAGTTCCTTCATGGGTTACTTCTAGTAAATCTCATGCTTCCCTAGCCAAGGTGAGTAAGAAAATTATCCTAAACTCACTTTCGCTAATGGCACAAAATATGGCATTCAATGCCTTATAATTTGCGGTGTGTGACTTCTTTTGGGATTCATCCCAATCCTTTTCCGATGTTTTCGATCTCTTCCAACCTTGTTGGATTGACATCCACACAGATAGGTTCAAGGCTTGGAGAAAGGTACTCATCTATATTTTCCAATATGGATAGTTACTTCCATCAAACAATGGGGGTTTTATGGTTGAGTATGCTTCTTTCAGGTTAGCTATTTTGACTTCAACTCTAGAATATGGGTCTTTCCACTCTAGTTGTTAGATTGTATAAGAGAAACCTATGCTCTGATATCAATTGAGTCTGGTTTTAATCCTAGACGGGGGTGAATAGGATTTATAAAAATCATTTTCAATTAATCCCCCACTTAAAATTCCAATTTAAGGTGTTATGATAATTCTTGAAATTCAATGCACTTAAAAGATATACTTCAGTTATTACAAGTGTAATGTAATGGAAACTTACAATTTTAATCTTTTCAATTGATTTAGGTTCCTAGTTAATTGTACATATGAAAGATCATAGAGTATATGCAACATATACCATGTAAACATATAGAGAGGAGACAATTCACACCACAAGAAAACACACAACACAATATTTATAATGGTTCAACACTTGGGCCTACATTGACTTTTAAAGCTCACTATTGAGCTACTAAATTTTATTTAAATTGAAATGTAATTACAATCAAGGTTAAAATTCAAAACCTACTACTTGCAAAGGCAAGTTCTACTCTCGGTGTCTCCGGTGGGAGCTATGTCATTTCTTGATGTCTCCAGCGGGAATGATCTACACTACCGATGTCTCTAGTGCTAGTGCTATGGTCTACACCCGGTGCCTCCGACGATTGCTAAGGTCTCAAAATAAATTTAAAATAAATACAAATTACCTCACTAAAATTGATGTATTGCTTGTTGCACTTAATGGTGGTTGCTCCTTTGTTGAGCTAGTGTGTAATGGGTTCCACCAAGCTTCCAAGAGTGCCTCTTTGCTTCTTGGAGCTTCTCACAAGGGTGTACTTGGGAGTAAATCGTTCTCCTTACTTCCCTCTTTTGATCTTCAAATAAAGAGTGCTAGGAAAGCACTTCCAAGGCTCTTGATCTTTAATAAATGCTAATTAATGGAGTCTTGTGGTTAGAAGGATGTAAATGCCTTCTTTAAATCTCTCTTCTCCTTCTTTCCTTTGTGTTTGAGTGTGTTAGAGAGCTCATTGGAGGCTCTCTTATACTTATAGGGGATGAGCTCAGCTGTGCACCCTTGATTTGGCATCTTTTCCAATGGCCAAAAAATCGCAGACGTTGGATTTCCTCTTCTTTTTTTTTAATTCTACGATGTCGGATCGATCAGGTTATTTGGATTAATTTGCACTGATCGATTTGGCATCCTCTGATTGATCCTGCGTCTTAGTTTGAGACACTTGAGCCCTATTGGATTGATCCAGTACCCCTTCTGAATTGATCCGATGGCCTTCGAATTAATTTGGTAAGTTGTGGATGGATCCTACACTCCTCGGATAGATTCAAATTCTCCATTTTTTACCATTTTGCCTTAATTTGATTTCCAACCTCCATGGGTTTTATGCCTAAGGCATGAGAATGGTCCTCCTTGAGCTTGATGAAGCTATGTCTAGCATTATGATTACCCTTATATACCTCCTTGAGCTTGATGAAGCTTGGATCTTCAATGCTTGGTCTTTCGTAACATGGGGAAGGATCCATCCTTGGCTTCAAGTGCTTGGAGCTTGTCTTCCTTCTTAGGACCCAAGGACACTTGATGATTATAGACATGACTAAAATATGTAATATGTTCATGTCATGCCTAATCTACCACTCTATGTATTTTACAATCTTTGGAATTGACAATTTACATTAACAATTAGTATTTACAATTTTTAGTGGTCAAGTTTCATTTTTGGTCTACAAGTCTCCCTTTTTCTATTTTGATTTGAGAAGATGATGCAATTCAAGTGTAATTCATCCAAAAATGTAAGTTATCATTCTAATTAATATATTTCAGCTTATTTGAGTTCATTACAATCCTTTATTACTAATAATTGGTGCAATATGTGGTAAAGTCCTTGTTTTACAAGGCAAGAAGAGCTCATTTGGAAGGAAGTACCCTCCCATTCCTAAATTTCCTGAATCATATTCGGTGGTTAGATAGATGACCCGAGAATTTACTTTTGGTCTGTTGACTATCTACTTCGACATTTGGGGTCTTAGGAAAGTCCAAACTTTGTGGCCACATGGCACTGGTACGCCTGCAAACCAATTTCTGGACAACAGAATCCCACAAGTATTAATAATGAATTTGAGCCACTTCATAATGACACAAGGTATACTCTGCAAATGCATGTAATTTATATGCCTGCATTCTAGAATCTCTACATTAGACTATCTTGATGTTTGATTCATGAGTAAAGCACACCAAGCTTGCTCTGCTTGGTTACATCTTCTTTGGAATTGCCTTGTTGCTACTTGAGGTTATCTAGGAGCAGGTTTTACAGAAATGCTACAAGAGGAAAATTAATTTCAAATCTCTCCAATGTAGGGTATGGAGGAGATACAAGTTTTCTCTTTGAATGGTGTGAAAGTTGGCACTTGATGAGACAACTAGAAGGCCAGGAGTTGACACCCCTTGTTTTGGTGGCTACCCTAAAAATGTTACCTAATTAGGTTGAGAGAAGACAATATCGCACTTGTGGTGGGTTCAACCCAAAGTGCTTGTTCACAAGTCCAATGCTAACTATTTTATTTTCTAATATTGTTTATAATTTAATTGGCTAAACCACTCATAAGAAATTCTCTCCATTAAAGAAATCATTACTCAATGACTAGTTCTCTTGTATTTCAATTACAACTTTTTTATATCCTATTATTGATTCTTAGTAATGCATTTTATTTTGGATCAAATCCCTTGTCCAAGTATCTGTTGTCTTTATCATAAATGTTATTACTAAAAAAAGGAAAGGATTCATTAGATTCCTTTTCATTTTGAGAGAAAGAGAGAGATTAAAAAAAGAAGAAAAGTTAGGAATCCTCGATGGAATTCTGTTGTGTAATGGATATGATTTCAGAGAGGGCTAATGATCTTGAATAATATGCAACCTAATCGAAAACCTTTCACACATACATGTACACATGTATATCTTCTATTTTAATAGGGAATAAATGTTATGTCCAGGATTTTGTATGTCATACTGTGTCACAGAGGCTGGGTGCATAGGGTTAAAACTATAAAAAAAGGTTTACAAATGAAAAAATAGGTATCCATAAAAATGAGGCGTATAGGATTAAAACCATAAAAAGTGTTTAAATGAACATTTGCTTCTTATTCATATCTCTTGAGACACCCCCCTTTGTGAGACGTCCTTGTGGCAAGACACAAAGGGGGTGGGGCCCATACACTCCCCTTTGTGTCTTGCCTCAGGGATGTCTCACAAAGGGGGGCGTCTCAGGAGATGTGAGTACATTTAAAAGAGACATCAAAGTCAAAAAATCATCACGTGTCAGGCTGTGGTGAGAGGAAATGGTAGGACATACAAAATACTAGATAGAACATTTGTTTCCATTTTAATAACAATCCTGATGACGAGGGAATTTGGACTCGAGCTGATTGACTAAGCAAACCACCCTGGTCCAACCAACCAACCTACCAATTTGTTGGGTGACCCACCCCCGGTTCAAACCTATGGTCGTGTGTACCGAGTGCCCAATCAAAAACAAAGTAGTACAAGCACCAGGCCGACCATTTGGGGAAGAGTGCTATAAAGGTGGTAGTCGCACGTTTGCATGCCATCTGGTAGATTGAGGAATAATAATAAGTGACCTAGAAAAGTAGGTGACCTATGCATGATCATCCGTAACTACTGAGCTGATCGGACAACATGACGACCAAGCCAATCGACCAATATGATGAAAATTGATTAAATGGGCTTACCAAGCGATAGTTGCTGACCGCCAACAAGATAAAAAGGGCAATCATGACACAAAGCGATGCAAAGGAATGACTAATCTGATGCGGACACGTGTGCCACTCAACCACATTCTTCTAACTAACTTGAGGAGTATTCTTGACGGATCACATGGGATGGCCTTGAGAACCCCTATATGAAGAATAGATCCCTTGAGGAGAAGGTATGCACATTGATGCCACACTGACGCTATTCACTGTCTTGGTGTAGGTGGGATTCGGGAGAAAGATTCCAGATCGAGGGTAATCAGAAGGACCATCTTGGGGAGTCAAGAGTTGACATCATCAGTTGGCACCATCTGTGGGAAACTGAAGTGATTTCTGATAAGACAAAGGTTATATGGTTAAAACTCAGTCAGGAATAATGGAAGCCCGCCTGAATGCTTCATCCATAAATGAGAAAGGTAGGAGGGAAGCTAAGGTGGCTAGAATTGCAAGTTTGGAATAGCAGATACAAGACCTCAACCGCAATATAGAACGAATGACACAGCAAAACCAAGAGCTAAGTCGCATGCTCATAGAGTGGATGGAGCATTAACATTTCGGTGACAAAGGGACTCAGGAGGTCACACACCTTGGATAAAAAATTGAGCAAAAGCATAGAAGAGAGAGGTAAGGAGACAGCTCTGGGTCCTCCGCGCCTTGGCAGACTAGTGACCTAGGTCGAGGGGCCACCGCCGAACAAGAGAAACTTATCCAAAAGATGTAGGATCAGCTGGACGTTGTGATAGAAGCCCTCCGAGGAAGAATCCCTTCCACGGTTGAGGCCCTAGTGCAAAGGACCAACCATCCCTTCTCTATAATGATCATGTCCTAGCCTTTTCCCAAAAGGTTTGGGATCCCTCAAATGGAGTCCTTCGATGGAAGTCGAGACCCATTCGACCACCTCGAGACATACAAGACCTTGATGCTCTTGCATGATTATTTGGATGGGGTCATGTGCGGGGCTTTCTAGACCACCTTGAAAGGCTCGGCGTGAAAATGGTTCAACAATCTTCAGCCAAATAGCATCAACTCATTTTCTAAGTTGAGTCAGTCGTTCACCAGTCACTTTATAGGAGGGAGGCGTTATTGTAGACCGAAAACTTATTTACTCAATGTTAAGAAATCAAAGAGAGAGTTGTTGAGAGACTACATCTCCTGCTTTAACCAAGAAGTGATGCAAGTAGATGACGTAGACGAGAAGGTGATGCTCACAGCCTTCATGGGTGGGTAGCTACCCATAAAGTTCCTATTCTCTCTTTCTAAATCCCCGCCAAGCAACATGACCGAGTTGATGCTCTGAGCCCAAAAGCACATGAATGTAGAAGACGTGATGGTGGCAAGGAGAGATCAAGGAAATAAATGTCAAGAACTGCTGAAGAGGAAAAGGGATGAGCCGCTAAAGGCCATTGAGGGTGCATCAAGAATGAGAGAAATTTCTGACCAAGAGATAAAACCAAGGGAGGCATGTGCACCCATCTGATGAACACAGGCTTATACTCTGCTCAATTCCCCCCTTGAGCAAGTCTTTATGTACATATAGGATAATCCATCCTTAAAGTGGTCCGAGAAGCTTAAGACCCCTCTAGAGAAGAGATCTCAAAGGAAGTACTGTCATTTCCATTAAGATCACGGCTACAACACAGAAGATTATGTCGACTTGAAGGAGTAGATAGAAACATTCATCCAATAGGGTAGGTTAAGGCATTTTATAGCAGGCCACCCTTGGACCTTACCGAGGGTAGAAGAGGAGGCTCCGACCTAGAAAAATCCTGAATCTGAGCTATTACAAGAGATAAAGGTCATTGTCGAAGGATCCGCAAGAGGTGGTGAGTCAAACTCGACTCAAAAGGCACATGCATGGGCGATGAGGGCATTGCAAATGGAGGTCTTCTTAATAAACAGACCTAGGAAGTGTCCCCAAATTGATCAACAAGATATCATGTTCATAGAAGAAGATTCCTAGGGAGTGCAGCACCCTCATGATAACGCCTTAGTAGTCACATTGGTCATAGCACACCACCGAACCAGAAGGGTACTCATAGACAACGACAGTTCAACAGACATCCTATACTTGTCTGCCTTTGAGCAGATGGGTATCAGAAAAGACAAGCTTCAATCAACAATAACACCTTTGGTAGGGTTCATTGGAGATAAATTATATCCATCTAGAGTCATCACGCTCCCTATGACAGTGGGGATCAACCCTCATCAAATAACTAAGGCAGTCGATTTACTGGTCATTGATTGCCCATCTGCATGCAATGCTATCATCGATCGACCAATGCTAAACAAAATGAAGGCCATCATCTCAACATATCACTTGTTAATTCACTCTCTGACTGAGGAAGGAGTAGGAGAAGTTAGAGGCCACCAGACCTTAGCTCTTGAGTGCTACACAGTGTCCTTGAAAGGAAAAGAATCAAAGGAGGCCCTTATCATTGATGACCTAGAGGATAGAGAAAACCCCCAGTCGAAGCAGACCAGACCAGCAAAGGATCTAGAAGAGTTAAACATTGACCTGGAGAGGGCAAAGCGAGTTTTCTGAGTAGGGCAACAGCTCCCTGAGTAGTTAAAGCTTTGCCTACAGAAATTCCTCATGACACACAGAGATGTCTTCTCATGGACACACATAGATATGTCAGGAATTAATCTGAGGGTGATTACACATATGCTGAGTGTTGAGCCCTCGATAAAGCCAATCAGATAGAAGAAGCAAACGTTTGCCGCAGACAGGAACCAAGCCATTGCAGAGGAAGTTGATAAGTTGTTGAAAGATGAATTCATACGGGAAGTCATCTATCCCGACTGGGTTGCTAATGTGGTGTTGGTCAAAAAAGGTAACGACAAGTAGAGGATGTGTGTAGACTTCACCAATCTCAACAAGGCCTACCCTAAAGATAGCTTTCCACTCTCAAGAATAGATGCACTGGTTAATTCTACTTCCGGGCACGTCCTGCTCAGTTTCATGGATGCATTTTCCAGTTACAACCAAATAAAGATGGAAAGGGGAGACCAGGAGAAGACATCATTCATAACCGATCGGGGAACATACTACTACAAGGTTATGCCATTTGGGTTCAAGAATGTGGGAGCCACCTACCAAAGACTTGTGAACCAAGTATTTGAGATGTAAATTAGAAGAAATGTGGAAGTTTAGGTGGACGACATGTTGGTAAAGAGTATGGAGGCCAAGAAACATATAGATAACCTAGAAGAAATTATGTATACACTCAAAAAATTCTAAATGAGGCTTAATCCTACCAAGTGCACCTTCGAGGTGTTGACAGGAAAGTTCCTCAGCTTCATGGTCTCTCATAGGGGCATTGAGGCCAACCCAAAGAAGGTCTAAGCTATGTTGGATATGAAGCCACTATAGATGACAAAGGAAGTGCAGCGACTAGCGGGGAGGGTGGCTGCTCTTAACCGATTCATCTCAAGGTCCATAGATAAATGTTTCCCCTTTTTCACCTTTTAAAGAAAGAATTTGAGTGGACCAAAGAGGACGATCGATCATTCAAGGAGCTGAAGGAACACTTGGCGTGTCTACTGAGCCTCGGTCAGACAACATAGGGAGAGAATTTGTATTTATATCTAACGGTATTATGGGTAGCGGTGAGCTTAGTTCTAATCCGAGACAAACACAATCAAATTCTGGTGTACTATGTCAATAGGGCCCTTCATGGAGCGAAACTAAGATATCCACCTTTGGAGAAGTTGGCATACATGCTCGTAACCACAATGAGAAGGCTCAGGCCTTATTTTTAAGTTCATCCTATAATAGTGCTGACCGACCAACCTCTAAGAGCAGTGTTACAAAAGCCGAAGGTATCAGGAAGAATGATCAAGCGGGCTGTGGAGTTGGGTGAATTTGACATTAGCTACCAACCAATGACCGCTATAAAAGGGCAAGTGCTTATGGAATTTTTAACAGAATTAACACCCACAGAGTTAAAAGAAAGGAGTTCCCCAGAGTTGGAGTGGACTTTACATGTGGACAGATCATCCACTGCCTTAGCCAGCGGGGCTGGGCTACTACTGATTACCCTTGATGGGGTCAAGATTAAATATGCGATCCACCTCATATTTAATGTGACAAACAATAAAGTAGAATATGAAGCCTTGATCTTAGGATTGAGCACTGCAAAGGAGGTAAGGGCTAAGTGCATCACAATCTATACTGATTCTAAACTAGTTAAAGGATAAGTGACTAGCAAGTACGAGGCTAAAGAAGACCAAATGAAAAAGTATCTAGCCTAGGTGAAGGGTTATGTCTCAATTTGACAATGTCAAGATCTAGCACATTTCCAGAAATCAGAATAAACATGCAGACCGATTAGCACAACGAGCATCTGATGATAAGCATGTGATAAGGAACCGATTGCTTATAAGTCGCTCCATCAAACCTAGTATAGAGAAAGGGTTCAGTATCTATGTATGCACGAACAAGCCCAAAGACAATTAGAGAGCTTTAATCATGCAGTTTCTCAAGACAGGAGACCTGTTGCTTAATCGAAGTGAGGCCAAGAAAGTCAAACTCTGGGCCAGTCGGTATACCTTGATAGATGGCACCCTCTACAAATGGAGTTTTACCATGCCATACTTGAGATACCTGTCACCAGCCGAAGCCAATTACTCCATGAAGGAAGTCCACGAGGGTATATACAAAAACCACTTGGGTAGTCAGTTGCTTGTCTATGAGCTTGTTAGAGCAGGGTATTACTGGCCAACCATGCAAGTTGACTCAGCAAACCTTATCTAAAGGTGTGACAGTTGCCAAAGGTTTGCCAACATTTCTCGACAACCGATAGAAGAGCTTACTCCCATCACAAGGCCATGACCCTTTGCCTAATGGGGAATAGATATTGTGGGTCCCCTCCCCCTAGCGAAGAGATAGGGGAAATTTCTTATTGTAGCCATCGATTATTTTACTAAGTGGGTCGAGGCTAAGGCGCTAGCAACAATCATCAAGAGCAACATACACGACTTCGTCTAGAAGTCCATAATATGCTGATTTAGAATACCACAGGTAATAATTACTAACAATGAAAAATAGTTTGACAACAGACATTTCCATGAATTTTGCTCTTCGTTGGGAATAAGGAACCACTTTTCCTCCCCAGCACATCCCCAAGACACAAATCAAGTGGAGGTGACCAACAGAACTATTCTGAAGATAATCAAGATCAGGCTATAAGCATCGAAGGGACAATGGGCTGACGAGTTATTGGGGGTCCTGTGGGCCTACTGAACCACCCCAAGAAGCCTTAGAGGGGAGACCCCATTCTCTTTAGCTTTCGATATCAAGGCAGTTATACCTATGGAGATCGGGGTGGTGAGTTTGAGGACCCAAAATCCATAGACCGAGCAGGTGAGAGAGCTACAGTTAAACCTAGACCTATTGGAAGAGAAAAGAGTTGAAGCCTCCCTCCGAGTGGCAGCATACCAATAAAGGATGATGAAATATCACAACACCACGGTCTAACCAAGGGGTTTCAATAATGGAGACCTTGTCCTCCAAAAGGTAGGCATAGCAACCCAGATTCCAGGCAATGGAAAGTTGGGACCCAACTAGGAGGGACCTTACTAAGTAACCAAGTTAGCAAGGAACAAAACTTATTACCTAGAAACCATGGAATATTGAACACTTGAAAAGGTATTACCAATAGATGTGTACTTTTAATTCCAAAATAACAAATTTGTCTACTATTATGTGTGACACAGCACTCTATAATTAAAATCCTGAGCAATGTTGGAAAAATGGACCGAGTTTAGTAAAACGACCCTTAGTCTACTACAACGGTCTACAATTAAAGTCCCGAGCGATGTCGAAAAAATGGACTAAGTCCAGTAAAATGACTATCGGTCAACTATAATAGTCTACAATTAAAGTCCTAAGTGATTTCAGAAAAATGGACTAAGTTCAGTAAAACGACCGTTAGTCTACTATAACGGTCTATAATTAAAGTTCCGAGCGATGTCAGAAAAATGGACCAAGTCTAGTAAAATGACCCTCGGTCTACTACAATGGTCTACAATTAAAGTCCTGAGTGATGTCAAAAAAATGGACAAGTCCATTAAAATGACCCTCGGTCTACTACAACGGTCTATAATTAAAGTCCTAAGAGATGTCAAAAAAATGGACCAAATCCAGTAAAATGACCCTCAGTCTACTACCTACAATAAAGGCTCAAGCAGCATGATAAGAATAAACAAGTTAAACGACCCTTAATCTATGAAAACATCCTATAATTAAAATCAAGTGGAGTTACGTAAAATAACCATCACATAGACGAACACCTATCAAATTATCACACAAAATAAAATAGAGCTACTGCATGCAGTCAAAGGGGAAGATCTATTAATTAAAATTTGATACAAGAAAGATGAAAGAAAGTACCCTTAGTCCATATACAAAAGAAAGGGGGAAGCAAGAAGCATTGTCCTCAAGAGGCCGCGTCATCCACTCCAACTCCCCCTCAGTCTCCTTGGCTGCCTTTAACCTAACGGAGTCCAACTCGGCATCATCCTTGAACATTGAAAGGTCAAGGTTAGGATGCGCCCTTAGAATCCGATGGTGAAGGATCTCAAAACCATTGATAAAATACTCTGTGGTCTCATCGTTGAAATCCTTGGATTTCAGATATGTGGCGACTGCCTCCTTAGAAACTTTCTCCTTCTTCGCCTCCCAACCAAACTTCATCTCATCCAGAGACGTCTGCAAAATGGTGGTCCTAGCTCTCTCCCCTTTAAGCTGGTTCAAACTTCTTCCAAGGTAGCCTCGTTACCCTTCAGCTTATTTTCAGTCTTGGCAAGTCTCCTAGCCAATGCCGACCGATCAGAATCAGCCTCAAACAATTTCCTCCGGAGCTCGCCGATATAAGAGTCCGTGGCGAGCTGACGACTGGAGAGAACTGCCACCTTTGTCAACACCTACAAGTAGTGGGGGATGTTTGGTAATAGACAATAAATGGTGAAAAATGATAAAGATAACCAAATTGATAGTCAATAGGAAATACTTACCTTCCCAAGGTCAAAGAAGGTGCTCTTCACCAAAGCGCTTGTGTTGTTATACCTAAAGCACTCCATGTTACTATCGGAAAGCACCATGTGTAGGTGGGAAACTGTTCAGTCTTCATCATCTAGTAGAGAAGGATGAGCTTTCTCCTTCCCCTTAGAGGAAGCTCCCATTGGAGTATGAGGAGGGAGGTCGTTGATGCACTCGTCAAATGTGGGCGCGGTGACTAACGCCGCCTTAAGATCAACGATGGAGGGGGGAAGAATAGCTGGAGGGATGATGATTGATGGCATAATGCTCGGTCTATCCTTTTCCACCGAGTGACAATGGGAGAATTTCAATCGCTTATGTGAGCTACCCCGATAGTAGCTTTCAAGGCGACCCTTGCCAAGGAAGATTTCAACGACTTAGTGAACATATCTGCAAAAAGGAAAAAGTGTTATAAATAAATAAATAATAAGAAGAATGAATGAAAAATATAAGATATGAAATAATGGATGAGATGAGTGGTTGACGACTTGGCTAACCGACTGACAAGACAGACGACCTAGAAGAAGGAAGTTCGAGCCAAACAAGTAAGAAGAAAGTGATTTGGGGTCTACTAATAGAGAGTAATCTCGAACCAGATGTGCAAAGGCACGCTCCAACCTTGCAAGTTCAGCCTTGGATAGTGGACACTTTGCCAAGACTACAAAAATAATGAAGGTTAGATCGACTAAATGGAAAATGAGTAAGAAAAATTGTGGCAATCGAGAGTTACCTGCTCTACACGACTCTCCCCATAACTTGGGGACTGTGTGGACCCGATTGATAGGAGACTCCCTTAAGAAAGACTCTAATCCATCCCTGGATATAAAGAAAATTTTCTTTTTCCAACCTCTGTTCAAAGTTGGAAGACCTGAGATTAACGCTCTTTCGGGGGTCTGAGCAGTAAAGTTCCACCACCATGAATGCATCTCCACTGCCTTGTAGTAGTAAAGAAATTCATAGATAGTGAGATAATCCCGACCGCCACTACACGCAGGCCATAACACCATGTAGGCAATCAGAATCCTCCACCCGTTAGGCATAATTTACCCCAGGGCTAGATGAAGGTAGGTGAGGAGTTGATGAACGAATAGGGGGATAGGAAAGCGCAAACCAGCTTATAGAGTCTACTCAAAAATTAAAAAACCTCATTCAGGAAGCAAGAAGAGGCCCACTTGTCAAAAACGAGAATCCTCAGATTGACCGACTCTGGGATTTGGTAAAGGTGCCATAAATCCCTAAGCCAGGACTTTGACACAGTCAAAAGGACGCATTCTGCAATATACAGGACATTAACAAAATAAGACCACCTAACAAGCTCTGAGGTTTGAGCCAAATCAGGATAATATTTTCTAATTAGGTTCTCATTAAGATCCATGACAAACTTGGAGGAATCGGATGAAGTATCCATACGATCAAGAGCGTATATAACCTTAACTGAGGAGCCTAGTACTTCTAAAACTTGGTTCAGGATGCAACTCAGAAAGGGAGACTTGAATCCTAAAACACTCAAGTTAGGTAAACATTGATGAGTGCGAAGGTAGTAGCATAAATGAGTTAAAGGAAAACCAAAGAGAACCTGGTAGGATCTAGGGTCAGACTCTAAGAAAGATGAATGAAGATAGACAACTGATAGCATGACTACAACATGCAAAGGAAAGGCAAGAGAATGGTGCAGGAATGTCTCACACAAGAAGGGGCAATCTTAAAGTAGAATGAAGAACGAAGAAAGAAGAAGGGGATTTTGTAGGAAAGAAAACGCTGAGATAGAGAGCACCTCCCAATGGATGTCCCGGCTAACAAATCCTTGAGTGCTACATGAACATGAGCAAGAGTAGCAACGCAAACACAACTCTAAAAAAACTTGAAAATGAATGGGAAGCCAAAAAAAGGATGATGGCCTCCTCTTATAAGGTTCTCAGTTAACACCTGACCGTTGGATCATCTGTTTTACCCCTAGTCATCAGATAAATGTGTGATTCAAGGAAAGATGGCAGTTAATGTACTAGGTCTTATCACCATTAATGGCGTGGGGCTAAAAAAGATGGAGTTGAAAATTCGCAATACTAATAAATTCAGATGGCTTTTCAAATTCCCAATGCTCACTCGAGTCAGCGGACCAGGGAATGGGGGGCAAGTGATGATCGAGAAGTTGGATCCAAGCTGACCGAGCCAATTGACTGAGAAAACCACCCTGGTCTAACCAACCAACCTACTAATTTGTCGGGTGACCCACCCCCAGTTCAAACCTACGGTCGTGCATACCGAGCGCCCAATCAATAACAGAGTAGTACGAGCCCAGGCCGACCATTTGGGGAAGAGTGCTATAAAGGTGGTAGTCACACATTTTCATGCCATCTGGTAGACCGAGGAATAATAATAAGCAACCTTGAAAAGTAGGTGACCTATGCACGATCATCCATAACTACTAAGCTGATTGGACAATGTGTCGACCAAGCCAATTGACCAATATGATGAAAATTGATTAAACGGGCTTACCAAGCGACAGTTGTCGACCACCAACAAGATAAAAAGGGTGATCATGATGTAGAGCGATGCAGAGGAACGACTAATCAAATGAGGACACATGTTCCACTCAACCACGTTTTTCTAACTAACTTGAGGAATATTCCTGACGGATCACGTGGGATGTCCATGAGAACCCCCATATGAAGAATAGAGCCACTTAGAAGAAGGTATACACAAATATAACCCAAAGAGGGAAATACCAAAAATATCTAACCTCCAATCACTGACTTGAGTGTCGGAAGGGTGTAGGTCGGCACCACACCGACGCTATTCACTATCTTGGTGCAGGTGGAATCCGAAAGAAAGATTCTAGATTGAGGGTAATCAGAAGGACCATCTTGGTGAGTCAGGACTCGACGTCATCAAATCCCAGTATAACATACTCCAATTGCATTATTCATTTAGATATCTAAAAATGAGTTGGAATCGATAGAGATGAATGGCAGCCACATGAACCAAATCACCAATGAGAGATATTTTATGTATAGTGATCTGGTAAGGTGATTGGACCAAACATCTGTCTCTCATCAAACTTTAATTTCCTTCCTTTTTAATTCTTCTTAAAGTATTGATATTGTATATTTTGGTTTTGTTGTTTGGTTATAGTCTTCAACAAAATCAAGACAATGTTCTGACTTTAAATTAAAGATTAGGCCATAAACTCAATAGAATTGTAGAGCATTCTTGACAAGGAATTGTCACTTAAAGAAGCAAACATGATTTTTTTGTGCGTGTCTTTCATAGAGATAGAGAGAGAGAGAGTCACAGTATACCCTTAGTGGATTACTGTACTTGTGAAGATGATGCGTTAGTGTTATTTTGTCAATACACCCATTATTTACAGATTCAAGACTGTCATTCAGATTACAAGTATAGCCACCATTGGAAATTCTTGAATTGAAGAAAACACATGTGGGCAATGGGTTTCAAAAGCTATAGAATTGCCTAAACTCATTATTCATAAAATAAGAGGTGGATTTTAGGGTCATTAGGTTAAGGCTGAGACTAACCCTCATATACACATACAATAGGGTGCCTTCATACTTGGTTAAGGGACAGGTAGACTTAGTTCTTACTAGTTGATACTATATATGGAGGTGTCTCATCATGTTTCTTGAGTGTTGTTGGGACCTCCCACTTTGTTGTGCAAGGGATTACAGACAATCTAACCCTGGGTTGCAACCAAGATTAGACTCAACTCCTATCTTACAACAAGTTGTACCCCCTAGAGATATGAATGATATCTCTCATGAAACTTATTGCCCAATAGGTCGGGTATGCAAAACATATATAAAAATGTGTTCAAATTTCATCAAAGTTTTGACATAATCTCCCCAAAGAGAGAGAGATAGAAAGAGAGGTCTTCAATGGCCAATTGGCCAATATTTTTGTTTATCTTTGGTGATTTATCAAGTTCATGAGAGACCTTAGTTCCTCAATTCGTTGCCTCTCACTATTACCCAAAGAACGGGTTTTCTAACTCATTTTTATAGAGATGATGATGGGTCTTGTCCCATCCATCACCCACCCACTTACATGTCAACACTAGGGCGGAAGAAATCAATCCAAAGTGTTGGAAAAATGTGTCCTAACAAAGTCATTCACATAAAATATAGGTATGTTTGATTGCTTATTTAAATTAATAATAACATTTTATTCCATCATCACATTTGTTTGTTAATGGGTAATTTAATCTTAAGAGATGAGATAGGTGGTCCTTAGGTTACATGGTAGGATGTTAAACACATTGGAATGTGTGGAGATATCTAATAATTCAGTTCTTGAAGACTTGAAACTTTACATAAATGGGTGATGTTGGACACATCAATTATAGGATTGTTACTTGTAAAGTTACCTTGTGATGGAGTGATGTAATCTCAGTCACTAGAGTGAGACTCTAAGCTTGCATATGGGTGCATTATATAAATGCATTAAAAAGATCCACGATGAACACACTTGGTCAAACATCATAGTCAGGATAAGGTGTTATTCACATTTATAGACTTGTCCTTAGATTTGAGGGGTTTGTATTTCTCTAAGTTGTCATGTTTGATATTTTGAGCTACTAACTAATGATGCCTAATTGAATGTTGTATCATAGGTAGTTTGAATAGCTTACATGATACTTGAGAGGATACAAATACTTAACAAAGAATCTATTATCCTTAAATGGGAAAACATTCAGTTTAGGAAATACATGATTTGATTGGACAAGAAAATCTGGTGCTAATGATTCTTGATAAAGTGTTTGTCAAATGTTTTCAAAATTATATTATAATAGTATATTTAATTTTGATAAATGTTTTATCAAAGAAATGTTATTAAATGTCCGATTGATTCATTAAATTTGTAATGATCATGTCCTAATGACCAAAGGGGTTACACAATGATTATTTTATCATCTTGAAGGTTATTAGGGAATATTGTATAGTGAAATAACATATTTGTGAAATATCTGTAAGGAATTGCCTCATTGCTCATTTCTTATCTTTAAGAGGCCAGTTGTAATAAGTAACATGGATTATTGCAACTAGTGGTGTACTAGTTTGTAATTAATAAAGATAAAGTATCTTTAATGTAGTTTGACTTAATTAAGGATATTGGGTCTCACAGCCTAAGGATAAGAATCCCATAAGGATCCCACAACCCTAGGGTTACTTTGGATTCTCAAAACTCTATAAATAGAGCTACCTACATTCAAGATGGGTCTTGTATTGAACCTTTTACCATGTTATGAGGTTTTCATTTCCATTTTCGTGTGTTCTTAACTTCTTTTAACGAGACAAGACATGGTTAAACTTTCTTCTTAGGTACCATATTCTTCTTAGGTACCTCAAGACCTTTCACGTGGTCATTCACACTTGTCCCCATATTCTAGGAATTCGCAATATAAAGCATTGACAAGTCCTATAGGATGTCTCTCAATGTGAAATCACATCATTCACTACCCAGTCTGGGCTTGCATTAGATTTATCATGAATCCTTTTATTTCTGTCTTTATAACTGAGTTCATTTCCTTTAGGGCATCTTAATGTACCCATATAAATTTTGTTTCAATTAAAACTTATCACTTAGTAATAATGGCACATGTAGTCATCATTTGTCCTATCCTACATGCCAATGCTTGATTGTGAACAAGCATTGGGACAAAATAATAAAATGTATGTTTTTGGTTTTTTGGTGAAAAAAATGGGTTAGAACAGAGAGTTAAATATGTAATTCTATGCATTCAAGGGTGAAAAATAATAAACAGTGGGTTATTCTCTCTGCTTGGCTCTAATGCCATATACCGTACTTGCTCATTTTAGATAAAGTAGACATGATCAAGATAAATAGAATCATCACATGATCACACAAAATTCACAGCAAAATGGGGTCCAAGGCTTGTATTTAGACATGATTATGGAGGGGGAAAGCCCTTGCTTTAACTAAGTACATAGCATAGAATGTTATGTAATCACATAGAATCAAAACATGGCATACTTATAAATCATACATGCTAATATAGAAGGCATGGCATGACATGTGAAAGCATATGGAACTAGGTCTAATGGGTCCAAACAAAACTGAGATGGGGGAGGGAACATGTTTGCATACATAGGGCCCAGATTGAGTGCCATATAGGCTAGGCTGTGGTTCAACACCCAAACGTTTCCCAACACCTAATTGTTACGCCTAGACTAATGATCTAACTCAATGAAACCAAAAACCAGGGTAGTTTTACTTGCAAGTATACAAGTGTTGTAATACTGAATAAGGTCAAATCCATAGGGATTGACTTGTGTAATAAAAACAAAGATTACAAAAGAGGAGAAATAGAAAAGAAAAAAAAAAGAAATCTGATTAAAGTTTCCACACTGTAGTATGGAGTAGAAATAATGTTAAAATAGAAAAATTAAATGGACCTAAGGCTTCAAGGATCCATTTAATAACTTTTAACTTATTTTGGATCAAATTATCACGGTTAGAATCGAATAAAGATTTTACCTAACCGGAAGATCACTCTATTAAAACAAAAGAAATAATTACATAATTGAATGTTTAAAACAATTGGGTACTTTGTTAACAAGTCACAAAGACTTTTTAAGAATTTACCATACCCGTAGTTAACGATAAATCAAAGATAGTTTGTAGACTTGAACAATTATTAAAAGAAAATAAAACATTCAATAAATAAATATTGCATTAAATCCAAAATAGAATTACAAATGATTAAACTTCACCTCTAACCTTGGTCTAGCCTTTAGCCCATCATCTTCATAACAAAATCCATGGAAATAAAAGACGAAAACCCTAAAACTTAAGAAGAGAAAAGAGGAGAAGAAGTGATCAATTTGTGCATAGACACTCCCCTTTTATAGTGAAAAGGTGAAATAAACTAAAAGATCTCCAAATTTTCAGCATTTATGTTCTTCCAAATTTGATTGACATACCTTCTATTTTTTACCTTGAAATCATCCGAATTGGAAAAAATCATGAAATACAAATTTGTAGAGAATTGAATCTTCTTTCCAACCCCTTTAGCCTTGCCTTAATTCGAATTTTGAGTCAAAAGTTATGGCCAAAATATTGACTATGACTCAGAACTCCTTTTCTAGCAAATTTTCTAAAATAGGCATGAAATGAAGATCTTTTTGCTTATGAGCCCCATACGTTTTTAACTTTTTTGCCCCATGAGGGAGCTGGTACAATGTCTAATCATCATCCTCAGTCAATAATGACCCTTAAATTCCCTTAGATGCATGATCTTCACTTGATTGGATCGGTTGGTGGTGATCTCCATCATCATTTGACATCATCTCCATTGGTAGGCTTTGCTAATGGGCTTCAAACTTCAATTGAGATTTTCTTGAGATCATACAAGAGAAAATACATAATTTAATATAAATACACATAAAATAAATGTAATAATATTTATTTTAATTATGATAATTATGCAATTTTAAGTAATTATCACAAGACAACATTTAAAGTTGTAGGGAAGTTGTTTATGCGAAAGAGGAAGCACTTGTATTGGAACCCTTGTGTTACGCACTGTATTAATCTCATATTAGAGAATATTAGAAATTTGAAGAATGTAAAAGAAACTATTGATAAAGGGAGAAGGATAACTAATCTAATTTATAACCATACACAAGCGATGAATTACATGAGGGGGAATTATATAGAGGGATGGGGTTTTCTATGCCTAGGGATTACTAATATTGTCACAGAACACATAGCTTTGGGAAGCCTTTTAAAATATAAATATACTCTCCAAAGGTGCTTCACTGATAATTTGTTAAAAAAATTAATTAAAATAAAAACATTAAGAAGATGTTGATTATAGAGTAAGTATGCGGTAATGTAAATAACTCTTTATAGAATAAAGTGGGTGACATATGAAAGATGATGTAACCTCTTGTAAAGGTTCTAAAGATTGTGGATCAAGACAAGAAGTCCACTATGTTTGTCATCTATGAGACAATGGAAAAGGTGAAGAAATATATAAAGTCTACAATACGTCGTCACAAAAGTTATGTGAAGACAATTAAATTGCATTGGAATAAGAAATTCCACAATGACTTAAATGTTTATATTTACTTCCTAACTTATGTAGATGGTTAAATATTTTGTTCTTTAAATTACATGTTAACTAATTTTATATGGTAGCATAATTTTTAAATTCATTGTTGCATTATATTGATAATGAAATTGAGGTGAAAAGAGATGTAATAACCAAAATAAAAGAGGTAATATAACAAGTTTCCATGAAACAAATAAGTAATTTGATAATTTTGATTAACATGTCACATGTTCATATTTTTATTTTAAGTTGAAATCTAACACAAAAGTTTTCATTCTTGTGCATAGTTAAAAACCTTTATGGACACTGAAGTAACATTTTTCTCAAAACTCACAAGAAAATGTTATACATAATTATCTTCTAGGTATGTATATCAGTAAATATGTAAGCAATAATATTTGAGTGTTGTTTTTTGTATAAATCTAACACGTTTGACCCTTTTTATTACAGCTAAGTGGTAGGACTTTTATGGGGACAATGCACCCAATCTTAAGAGCATCATTAGTTTGACAACATCATCTTCTAGGTGTGAGAGAAATTGGAGCACAGTCTCTCTGATATGTTCAAAGCCTATGAATAGATTGAAGATGTCAAATCTACACATATTAGTATATGTCCATTGAAATATGCGCTTGAAGGTTCAAAATATATTTGATAGGTAACATTATGATGATTACTACAATCCCATCAACCGCAATCATATCTTTGAGGATGATGATGTATTGGACACTTTGATCTATGAAGAGGAGAAGCCATCATTTGATGGGTAAAGTACCAACTAGATTGAGGGATGACTACAGGAGGATCCTAAGGGTAGAGTTAAAGAGGATTCTGAAAAGAGCTATAGAGAGATGCATACATTCTTTTTAAATTTGAGACTAGATGTCAGTAGTGCAATGGATGAGATTGGTGGTGAGGCGGTCCAGGAGCATGTACTGGAGAGTGGTGAGTAGAGTTCTAATGATTCTGATGATATAGATAATGATGCAGTTGGTTCCACTGGGGAGGGTGAGAATGGAGTTGGCTCTTCTGCCCCCAAGCAGTTTTATAGATTACATCGACCACTACATTTTCATGCATGACACACACCATGGTAATCAACCTAAACAAAGAGGCACCGTGTCTTAGTCTCTACTACCCACACAAAACCAACATTATGATGGATAGACATAGTGTAAGTCTCATAAATAGTATGATTATTGGTCCTACTATGGGTACAAGACCTTCGGAGTGTATGTGGCTATGGATAGATGTCGATGAATGCATCATCTTCTTCTAGTGCAGTGTTCAGATAAGAGAGAGAGAGAGAGATGATGCCTCACATATTTAACCGATGAAAGTGTGAATAACGTCAGCGTGAGCATGGGAGTTTCTTCTTCACATGATGTTGATAGCCATAGCCAATGTCAAACTTCAATCATACAACCTACCTTATGATCAGTCCCCTAGAGAGCTTAGAGGTGGTCAGCAATGACCCAAATGCATGACATCAGCTTCCACCACCATCCTTATGTAAAGAGCCTCATCAAGAAGTAGACAATTCCATTCTAATCAAAGTTGCAACCAGACATATGAGGCTCTGTGATAGTACCACGGCAAGAACAATTACCATTCACATGATTCCAACCATGTCCTTGATCCACCATGACATTCATGATGGCGATGGTAATCTTTAACATTCTTTGGTATGTTATTATTGTATTTATATTTTTTTATAGAACATTTAAAATGTTTTTATATCTCAAGTGTGATTTCGTTTTTATTGTTTATCTCTTGAATCTCTTATGTTATAGACTAAGATAGTTTGGTCATGTGCAACAAATACCAATGACTGCAATGGTAAGTAGTGATATGGTGAAAGTGGAAGGTTTTAGAAATAAGAGGAAGGCCAAAAAGGACTTGGTTTGCAATCCTGAGAAGAGACATGAGGGATATCGATTTACAAAAGAAATAGCTAAAGATAGAGTGGAATGGTAGAATGGGATTAGTATAACTGATCCCAAGTAGTTAGGATAAGGTTGAGTTCTGTCTATTTATTTATGTAGTGGGACCTATATTAGCTTGTTAAATTATTGTTGGTGGTTGAAGCCAATGACTTGCGGCTCATGGTTTCTTGGTCCTTAGACCTACAGATTCTTAGTGATCCAATTTGGCTTGCATTATTAATTATTGGTCTTTGTTACAGATGTCCAAACTATCACAAATGGTTCTCACTTATGTTGCTGTCTATTTGGGTTACTCCTAGATTCCATCAACATAATAAATGAGTGCATTTAAGGGAATCTAGAAGTAACCCCAATACCCCAATTGGAAATAATTAATAAAGTAAGGAAGAGTTGATTTTGTTGGTTTAGACATGTACAACAAAGGTGGATGGTAGGACAAGTAGAAATAAATGTTTAATGCAAATTGAAGTCTCTTAATACGTGAGGAGGAGAGGGATGTGAGTTGAAGTAGTGAAAAATGATTTCTAAAAACAAAATAAGAGAAGATATGACTTAAGATAATTGAAATGAAAGAATGGGATTTATTCACACAAAAAATGAAAGAATGGGATTTGTGTTGTGAACCTCAAATTGTTGGGATGAGGAAATTGATGACGATTATTTCCCCATTATTTCAAGAACTCTAAAGAGGGGTTGTAGTTTCCATCTCAAGTTGGAATGTTGTTTGGAACTTATATGCATCTTTGACCATATGAATAATATCGGTTAGTGTTCGATGATCAGCTAAAAATCTTTGGATTAATAGTCATATTTTTCTTCATTTTTAAAATGGAAACAAAATATTTGTATCATATTAAGAATATAAAACCTTACAAAAAGATACATGAGGAGGTAAGCAACTCCCCTCCTCTCAACTAAAAAGAGAAAAAATGAGTAGAAAAAATTGTTTCATCTCAAAATCTACAAATTGCTCACAAAATAACCAATGCCAATTCATCTTAAAGTTGTCCACTTAAAGCCTCAAAGCTCTTCTCAAATAGGACATCACTCATAAAGGATCCAGCACATGTCCATACAAATTCTCATAATGGAAGTAACGTGCCATGGGTGTTCATATGTTGCTCTTCATTTATAGACCCCCAAAGATGGAGATTGAAGAACTTTCAGAGAATTAGGCTTCTGTAGCCAAATGGCCCCCCAGTCAAGAAGCGAACACCTCCTTGGTCTCCCTTGCACAGATTCACCGTTCACATCATACAAAAAAGAGAAGGAAAAAAATTCTAGATGAGAGAAGCTTTACATAATGGATAAAAATTATTATTATTATTATATATAAAACAACTAGAATTATTATTAAGCACATTGCACATCTATATACAATAAAGCAAAGGGATGCTTACGTGGACAGCCTATATGAATTTTATTGGGTCTTTTTTTTTGTATTTTTAGAGACTGACACATGGACAATCCCACATTTCCTCTCTCTCCTCCCTCCACGTTTATCCTCTCCTATTTCTTCTCCTCCTCTCTCCTAATTTATCTCATCCACAATCCTACAAATTATATTTCTTTCTTATAGTTGGTTTCTAAAATCTTCAACACAAGACATGCATGCATACAAAAATGTTAAAATTTCAACTTAAATAGAGTTTTGATACAAGTGTCACGTTGTAGATTTAAAAAGTGAGCTTTCTTCCAGTCTCCTAAATTTTCTCTCCTTCTTACTTTCCCTCTCTATCTCCTATACCTTTTTTTTTTTTTTTGGTTAATACTCTCTGTGTTTCCCACTTTCACGGGTCAAGTACCAGGTGCAAGCACAGGGTCATCTGCTAGTGTTACACTAATTTGGAATTTGAACCCCTCTTCTTGTTGATGCGTATGTGAGCATTTGCATATGATTGGTTTCATTCCAAATTGAGAAAAATGACAAGTTTCTCCTATTTTTATAAATGGAAACTACAATAAACCATCAACTAGTCTACTTGAATTATTAAATCCATTTTTATATCATTAAACATTCATATAATGCTTTTGCATTTTATGTCTTCTTTATTTCTTTATTTCTTTTCTTTTTTGGAAATGGCTCTCTCATGCAATTTACAGTTATGTGGTAGTCCTTGATTGAATAGAATTTCATTTTGGACTCTGTTGGATTTTATCCGTAAGCATTGGATGCTATGTAATTGTAAAAGCTCATTGATTGGACCTTGAATAATTTAGGAGAAGTGGCAATATTTAGCATGCTAGAGACAGGACTTATTATTTGACCATTAACTAGTAACGTCCCTGATGAGTTAAGAAAGATGTTAATAGCAGTTGCCTCTCTACAACCAACTTGTTACTTTCATAAATGTAATATTGGATTGTTAGTTTTCAAGTGATGAAAATAAAGTTCAGTTGTGGACGGAGGAGCAGTCGCGAAACACAAGCAATCATTGATCAATAATCAGTCGTGAATCACTTGGTTAGTCGTGGGTGATAGGATTAGTTGTGGTTCAACAATCAGTCATGAGTCACTTGGTTAGTCGTGGGTGACAGGATCAATCATGATTACCTGACAGTCACGAACTGAGAGATCAGTCACAGTTCAATACAAGTTGCAAAACCATGAATGTGCTCTTCTTCAATCTTCAACCTTTTCATCTAAGACAGAAAAGATGTCGTTATCACTTTTTTGAAAGATAGTTAAGGCCTCCCAATGATTGTGTAAGGGATTGTAGCCAAGCAAACTCCAGGATACAATCTTGCTCAAGTATAACCCTTGTCTCTCAATGGAGTCACACTCTCCAACAAAGATGAATAAACCTCACCATTACTTAAAGCCCATAGTCGTTATTTCATAAATTTGGCAGCATAAAGTTCGAGTGAAGACTCAATTAAAAGTTTCTTCTCAAGAGATAGAGTTCTTCTCAAAAAGACAATTTCAAATCTCAAGAGGAAATCACTCACCAAAGACAAGCCAACTTCTCTTAGTGGAGAGTGTCGATCTAAGGAAGTATTTTATTCAATGATTTAAGTTTTACTCTTCTCTCAGAAGAGAGCAGAGCTCTCGAATCACAATAAGGGTAAGAGAAGTGGGAAGAAGAAGTTGAGACGCCAAGTCATAGAGCAACTGCTCTTCCTCCTTCATAGATGAACTCCGGTAGTCTTACCCTGGTCATTGTTCTTCTCTTCTTTCTCCTCTTTGTTCTCTTTTCTAACTTGTCTCTCTTCTATTTTCTAGAAATTTCATACACACCTTTTAACCATTTCTATAGGGAAATCCCAACTCTCAATTGCCATCCTCATTTGTGATTCAATTGGTCAAGTCATGATCCAGATTGGTAAGTCACAACTCGGATTGGGTTAGTCACGATTCTTTTTGGCTGGAGGCATGACTCTTTTGTGAGTTAAACGTCATCACAGGCGTTGCAGGTGGTCAAGGCAGGTGGGCAGTGGAGTAGTTCAACGACAAATGAATAACCCCCAATATTTCACTGAAATGGGCAAAGTAGTATGAGTCTGGTGAGGGCTACCAAAAACTTCGAGAAATGGTCAACCTGGGTCATGATCTAATGCCTTATTAATTGATTCTAATTGTAGACTACTACATACTTTTAGTGTTTTCTTGGTATTTTTGTGGTCCCCTTTTCTATTATATTTTAATTATGGATGAGTTTTATGAATGGTGTTCTAAAAACTGATGGAGAGTAAAAAATGTATGACTTACAAAGAAAAGTTTCATTATTCTGGGAAATGAGAATGGAGTAATCAAACTTCTCTGACAATTTATGTTATTCCTTAAATTTAATGAGAATATATTGTTGAAAATATTCGTGCTACAGTCTTTACCCTCTAATGTAGTTCTGGTTATCTGTAGTAGAGCTGTAAACAAAGCAAATTCGAAGCAAATGTTAATGCATCTATATTTATAATCATTTACTTAATCAAATTTTGGATACGAATTCGAATATCTACGGATTTTGAAAAATAAGATTTGTATTTAAATTTGTTTACTTAAATGAATGTCGGATACGAATCCGAAGATATCTGATTACACATTTTGTCATAAAATTAAGGTTTTGAGTGGTGAGACATATAACATGGGGTTGAAAACATGGGGTGAGTGAGAGAAGTGGAGAGGGATGGGATTATTAATAAGAGCAATAAGAAGAGCAGAAACTAGTACACCCTAAAGAAGAAGATGATGTTTGAGATTTCTGTGCTGTTAATTCAAGAATGGAGGTAAAGAGGACAACGATTATAAAGATAATAAGTACCTAGTAACTATACAGTTGAAACATGATCAGTGGAGTTCAACCAGAGAATGGGAGCTGGCTATTAGGGAGGTTTCAGCCAAGAAATATATATATATATATATATATATATATATATATATATAATGGAGGTAAAGATGACGACGATTATGAAGATAATAAGTACCTAGTAACTATAGAGTTGAAACATGATCAGTGGAGTTCGACCAGAGAATGGGAGTTGGCTATTAGGGAGGTTTCAGCCAAGAAATTATCTATATATATAAAATATGAACCAAATTTGGATGCTTAGGCAGATAGTTGACAACCCTAATCTGCAGTAATGGTGGGACCATACGCCTTAATTCACTGGTAGGAAGATTGACAGGAGAGATGCAATGTCAATGGGAACATTTAGTTGCATCTTGCATTGACTCCAACATTCTTCTATTTCAATATTGGCTATCGCATGAAGAATGAGGGTGCACTCTTAGATAGGTCTAGTCAATTTCTGTGTTCTTGCTGGTGGGGCTTATTTGAAGGCTCTTGAAATTGTCCGAGATATAAATCAGAAGGTAAAGATTAAAACCCCTCTAAAAGTTTTTGTGCATGGTAAAGATCAAGTATGAAATGCCCCGGAAGAATTGTTGGGACTAAATACAGGAATGGAGATTTGGGTGGGGACAGTAATTTTGGCTGGTTTGAAAATGTGAATGGATAGGGTAGGGTTGTAGGCGGGGGAAGGTTTGGGAGGATCTTTTATGTATCGTTGGTTGTTCTAAGGTTTTAGTAGCAATACTTTTGTGAGACCATAGGAGATACCACTATGGTGCCTATATTTTATGAAAGATTTTTACTGCTGAATTCTTTGGTTGTCTACTTCTGGATTGGAGTGTAGGAGATTGTATTTCAGATCACTATTTAGGCTCCTTGCCAACTGTAGGAGATTTTTTTTCTCTTTCTTTTTCCTCTTATTGCTTGGTTTTTAAGACCAGTATTTACCTGCTTGGATGGTTGGCTTTCTTGTCAAGATACCTTCAGAACAGACTGTTGGATTCCATCAGATTGTGAACCAATTGGATCACTGCATTACTTGTAAGTTTTGGCACCTTTACTTTAAAAACCCAATGTGTTGTGCTGGGCTTGGATTTTGTGAGAACTGATCTCGTGAGAACCGTGAAAATGGCACCAGAGGGGCGGACGCATCAGTACCGAAAAGTGATTTGCACTTTTTGGGGGGCACTTATCACTTTTCAGCGCTGATGTGTCCATACCCCGATGTCATTTTCACAGTTCTCACAAGATTCGTTCTCACCTAATTTTTAGTATGCTTCTGGGTGAGTAGCACGTAAGTGTGGATAGTCAGAAATCCCTTCAACCTAAAATAAATATATCTCATCAGGCTGAAACAAATGATGGAATCCTGCGCTGTCCTTTTCGTTCTCACCACACCATTATGTGTGGCAAGCTTTTGCTGAGGCTATTTCTAAGCTGGATACTTTGGGTTAGGAATCGTACAAGGAAGCATATTGATCATGCAACTTCTTCGTGACAATTTGACATTATGGATTTCTGACATTACTCTCTCTCCCTCTCTCTGAGATTTCTTTCCTTTATCATGGCTTTTCTGTTGCCATTTATTAAATGTGCCTGATGTTTTGCTCTCAGGAAGATAATGGGGAAGAGATCAAGGAAGCTCCAAAATGGAACTCTAGAGAGAAGCATAAATGTACTCATCTGCACTTTTGGATGAACATAAACAAAAAACTTGGTTTTTATTGGGGCAGTCCTTATATTTGTTATTTGTTGAATTAGAATAGATGCCATTTGGTTTGTCATAGCACATGGAGTTCTCGTGAACTCAAAAATCTTAAATGCCATGACACAGTGAAACTTGGGGGTGGAACATTTGGGTGGACCGGTAAGATCTTGTCCAGCCTCTTTGTTGCCTGTTAGGACATGTCTGGCTTAACAGGTCTGACAGATCACCAAAAAAAGGAAATACTGAAAAACCAACCTCTTTTTGGTGACATGTCAACCTGTTCGGCAGGACATGTCCTAATGGCCTTGGGTGGATCATAAGCTTTGCTTATATTAATAAATAGAATAACGTGGCTTGAAAACTGATTGCTATCTTGATTGCCATAAATATTAATGATAAAATTAGAAAGGACTTTCTCCTTATGTTTTCCTTTTCACAGTGAAACATAAACATTAAGAAGAGGCTTCAATGCATTTGGACACCATCAAAGATAAATCTAATCGACAATCCTTAGGCTGAATTTGGGACAACTCATGGGTTAAAGTCGAACCCAAACGAGATGACTACTTCCTTCTCTTCATCCTTTTCGAACCAAGATTCACCGACTCAGATTTTTAACTCGACTTGGATAGCTCAGGAGTCAACTCAACTTGAGAGTCGTTGGAATCAACTTGGGGAGATGACCTTTTTTTAGTATTAAAAATATGAAAAAATTATATATTGTCCATTTGCTTGATAAATATAAGTATTTCGTAGTGACATAACTTGAAATTATAACAATAAATTATACAAACTATTAATAGTCTAATTCCATATCTCATAAAAAAAACGTCTAATACCATAACAAGGAAAACATAACTAATTTAAACTCTCAACATCCAAACTACAATAGAAGCATTACTATTAATATTAATATATTGAAAAACCAAAGTATATCTTTTCAACAAAAATACAAAAACAAAATTGCATCCAATCTCCTAAGTTTAGGTTTATATGGTTAAAAGTAAAAGTTTAAAATCTAATATTCTTACCACTTTTTAGCGTTCATTCTTCCAAGTTCTTTACTCTTTCCTTCTTATAGGGTTTTTATTATCTTTGAGAGCTTTTGTTCTTCAATAAAAATCTTTTAATTAATGAAAAAAAAAAATAGAATATCTATGAGAGCCCACTTCACTTATTGAAGACTTCAAGAATTAAACCTCAAGCCCCAAAAGATTAATAAAATTTCTTATAGACTTTTGATCATTTTAAGGTTTACAAAACTCAACAGTCATATGAACCAGTCCAAGTCAAGTGAGTCTATCGAGTCAACAATTTGACTCGGTGAGTCAAGTATAGTTTAGAGTCAACAAGATGACTTCATAAGACTTGGGAGTGGAGTCAACCTGAGGGAGTCAAGGAGTTGACTCGGGGAGTCTGGCAAACTATGATTTGGACAATACTCCACACAACCGGCTGAAATGTGGTCATCAAGCTTAATGTACTAATCAGCCCAATAAGTCACAATGATGGTTGTACACTTGCAAGTTAAGCTAAATTCTATTCATATAGTAACGATTGGCTCCGAAGAGTGATTATGTTTGCATCCAAAGTTGACCTACCTCATTTGAGTACCAACTCAAGTACTAAATCTGTTTGAATTATTTTATATTTATTATATTATTGTGATAGACATATCTAGCACACATGCAAACCTAAGAAACCTAGAGCCTCTATAAAGAGATAAAATGGGGAGGAAAACCCACAACTTGAAGATGATACATTGATTCTTTAATAAAGTGATGTTACACAAAATTAATGTAGAAATTATGTATGACCTGATTCAGCATCAAGCAATCTGGGACTGCCAGAGAATGTAACCATTGATTCAGCATCCCTGAGCAAGAGTAAGCACATGGAGTCTTGCTAATCATGGGTGCAGAACTCCTAAGTAGCAAGTTCTTCCTTTTCTGGCTCCTCAAGTTTTACCTTTTCTGGCTTCTGAATTCAACAATAGCCATTAAAAAAAAAGGAAGAAATTGGGGACGGTACAAAATACATAGTAAGTGTAGGACATATTGTCAAGACATTTTCTCATTGAGTAGAACAAGCTGAGAATCACGTGAACATTAAAAAAAATAAAAAATAAAAAATAATAAAAAATCATCTTATGGCAGCAATACTGCTTTCCAGCCTTGCCATGTAACCAACTAATCCAAAAGGTGGCCGTACTCATGTAGATGCTACCTATTTCAAGCTACGATTCTTGGGATTCGGTTTCAACATTCTAGCCTATTTTTTTTCAAATTCAAATTGATGTTACCTATCAAGAGGGCTGGCACTAGCAAGCTAAACACACACACATGGGAAACACAACCAGACTACCAAAATTTAAAATTGTCAAAATATAGAAAGACTTAAATGCTGATAAGCATGGAGACAGAGGCCAGCCAGGAGACACCTCGTGCAAACCTCTTTAACATTCAAGCACTGACATGCCAGAAATAAAGAAAAATACTTGGTGATAAGACTTGCATGAGCACAGAAAAATACTTTGGCGTACGAGCACAGAATCAGCAGTTGTTAATATTTCATCTTTCACTGTATTAGCATAGAATCAGCAACTGGTGCTGTGGTGATTAAGAAAATACTTGGTGATAAGAAGACTTGCATCTAGAATGTACAGATACCTCTTTCTTAATAATGAACTTTTTGCTGAAGACATTACGAGTTTTGTCAGTTAGATTGGAAGCCGTTGCACTTCAAAAACCAGCCCTGTTTCACAAAATATACGATGAGGTCATATGGGTTTTACCACTTACAAACATTTTTGAGTCAATATAATCGAATTGAGGTAATGTGTAAAGAATACTCCATGCGCAAAGGCATAAGTGCTTCTCTGAACTTTCTTGTTAAGATTAACATGAGCTTACGATAGGTTTGTTTACCAATTGGAAGAGGCTTCAGTGAATGATGCAGCTGCGATTCCACCAACTGGAGGTCTCTCCATGGGTATGTTGGAGCGTCCAGGTAATTTTGCTCCCTCTTCATTATCTACCATTAATGGTCGAGCCTCAAATACGGACGACGCCTGCAAGGGTCATACGTAAATATTCCACAATGAATCAATGAGCCTTATAAATGGATTTCATATAAGGTTACCTGGCTCAACTGAAATGTAATTAGATTATGTCCTTCATCTTGCTGGTTCATGTAAGGATTCATCTGATAGGCCCGACTGACACTAGGTGTGGGATCTTGTGCATTTGAAGAACTTCTATTTGTATTCATTTCGAAAGAACTTTTCTTTCGGGGCCGTCCTTTCGAACCTTTTTCCTTTCTTTTAAACCCCTTCATTTGAGTTGGTTCAACACTCATGCCATCTGGTGGAATGCTTTGAGATGCAGAGTTAAATGTTCGGTTATTGTCCAAGTTTTCTAATTTCTTCATAACATCCTTTATCACTTCCATGGTAAGTACAAATGCTTCTTGGGTGTCTGCGGCCTTAGTGAATAATTTAATACCAGTACGTATCAGCTCCTTATAACGAGTTGATACACCCTTTTTACCGTCAGATGTAGGAGATGAAATATTTACACCTGAAATTTTGGCATCTTTCCTCCATCTCTTCAATATGTACCTATCTGGGACCTCGACCAGACCAGCATGATCTAAAACCCTCAATGCATGACCGCATAAAATTCCACAGAATTCAAACTTTTTACAGCCACATTCCACTATCTTCTGCAATGACTCAAATATAACAACATAGTCACGTTTTGTCATCATTGAGTGGACATGGTAAGTGATGATGGTATCAACCGTGCTGTGGATCGTTGGAATACAGTTCATCCCGTTAACCCACTCTTCTTGGAATAATTTAAAAATCTCAGGTGTGTACACGTTTCTTGCACTAAACAATATAGGAACTTTAAACACTAGCACAGGCGTAGTCTCTGTCATTTTAAGGTCCGCTTCAACTTCTGCCATTCGCGTATCATTCACTAACCTCTCAAATTGCCGAAAAAACTCTTGAATACTGTGACTGCGAGGAAGGTAATTTCTTAAGACACCATTCATGCCCTCACTCCATTGCTTGCTCCTCATGTCTGCACAGAAAATATTCCTACCATATACTAAAGCCCACTTCTCTCTTTCATTAAATATTTGTTGCAACCAACAATTTTCCCGCAAACCATATTTTTCTAACATCATATCCCATGCTTCAAGAAAGCCACCTTCTTCTTCAAATTCAAATATGCACTTGTTGAAATCTGACTTGAAAGATTTATGCTGGTTAAAATCGCTGCTGAGACACTTTGCAGCATTTTGGTATATATGCCATATGCAAATATGGTGATATGTGTTTGGCAGAGCTATGGATATGGCTTTTGCCATTGCCTTATCTTGGTCAGTCAAAATTGTCTTTGGCTCTTTCTCAGACATTGCTTCAAGGAAAGCTTTAAACACCCACTGAAAGGCCTCAGTAGTCTCATCATACATCAACGCTGCACCAAATATGACAGTTTGTCTGTGGTGATTAACACCAACAAACGGAGCAAATGGGCGACTATAGTTGTTTGTCCTATATGTTGTGTCAAAACAAACTACATCACCAAATGAATAGTAATCATTCACCATTTGCGAATCTGCCCAAAAAATACCACTTATTTTTTCGTCTTCATCTAGTTGTACGGCATAGAAGGACCCTGGGTCAGAAGCTATCATTCCTTGAAGATACTGTAGCACATATCCTGCATCCCCCTTCTCCATCAAACTCATTCGCTTTGATTGCAAATAATTTCTATCATCCATTTGAAGGAACCCAACATTCTCTGCACCTCCAGCTTCAGCGCTCTGTAAATCAATCATTGTCTTGGGTCTTAAACCACCACTATCTTCTAGGTCCACTTCAATAGCTTGAGCAACAGATACTTGCCTTTGAGACCTACACATGTGTGAATTTTTGGGAGTAATGTGATGATTGTGGGTGTCGTCAATATCAGTAATGACATATTTACCATTTGATTGCAATGCAATGTTGATATGTGCCAAGCAACCTGTTCTTGATTCAGGACGATGATTCTTCACATTGACATCCCGTTTATCTTCCCTCCTATAGCCTTCCCTTGAGCAACAAAATCTTCTACGGCTCACTTGTCTCTTTCTATTTCTATAAAACCAAGATTTTCGAATTCCGAAACCCCATTTTCGAGCATATTCCCTGTAGAAGTCGTATGCCTGCTGTTCTGTTTCAAACTCCATGCCAATTTTTATGTCTGTCAATTGCTTCTCATGTGCTTTTGAGGTTTGCATCTCATCTACTACATTTGGGGGTGGTGTCTTCTCTTTTAAACCATTAACAGGACTAACATTCTCACAGTAATCTGGGGTTTGCATTTCATCTACTACAGCTGGGACTGGTGTCTTCTCTTTTAAACCTTCATCTGGGCTAGAATTCTCATGGGAAGCTGGGGTATGCATCTCCACATCTTCCTCAAATCGACTACCCATCTCACTCGGACCCAAAATCTGTAATGTTCAAAAAAGCCAATGACCCAAATTTAGGACTAAAGCCAATTGTGAAGAATCATTAATCACAAATGCAAAGTCTAGCCCTTCTGCCAGGGCCAACGCATCTCCCCGAGAACCAACATCACACATGTCATTTTTATGAAATCTTCCTTTGACCAAGCACCAACTAAACATAAAAGAGGGACATAAAAGAAAAAAGAAGCAAAGATGTCACACTAGTTGCCTAGATTTGAATAGAAAATACTAGAAAGAAAAAGGAAAGAAGTTAAGTACACAATTACCTGCTTGATTTCATTTATTTTTTTATTTTTTTTGGGTATATCTTAGCAAACACACGATCAAAATCAGATATAACAACTATAAGATATAGCTAACCAAAGACATCCATTAACCTACATTAACTATCATCATAAATTTCAGACCATGACGGGACCCATTGAAGAAGGATTTTGGACCATGCATGTGAACTAATCCTACTTAAAAAGGATACATAAATAATTATACCAGTAAGGCAACAATTCTATTCATTTGACACTATAGATCCAAAACAAGGATTAGTCAAATGAATAGAATAAAGGCATAGGTTCATCCCGTATTGACATGATTAAGAGTAATTAAAATCCGTATCAAAAAAGCAAGAGAGTAATTAAAATAAGACTTCAGTCAAAACAGAAATTAGATGAGCAACAAGAATAATACACTAATGAAAAATGGCATTGTTGCATAGCCAACAATCAAATGATTTGAAGGTGTCAGATCAAACTTAAATGAAGGCGTAAAGTGTCTAAAAAGTTAAAAGAAATACATTTTTGGGTTGGATATGGTATAAAAACAGTGCCTAGAAGTACAATACTCCAATACAACATTGTACATGGTTACCCCATGACATGCTTGGATGACATAAATATGTAAAATTATAGCAACAGCAACGAGATGCAAAAAATTAATAAAAATACTCTCAATTACTTCAAAGAATTCTTCAAGCTTAAATGTTGAGAAAACAATAAAAGAGTAGGGGAGGGGGGGGGATGAGTGTTTAAAGTTTAAACCATGATAAAAAAAATACCCTTGCAAAATCCCAAGATAGCGAAACAGGACAACTACACATTTTATCCAATAGAAAGATGGAAGATAAGACCTAACTTCACCAACTATGGAGGACCTTTACTCCAGCTCAGAAACAAAAGAAAAATAAATAAATAAAGATCCAACAACATGAGAACCACCTATCATACAACAAAGTTTATTGTTCTACGAGTAGCAATTCCAAATTATAAATTTTCACGCACTTAGGTATTTATCTCCTCAAGAGTTTGGTGATTTGTTATCAATATTCTTTGTAACCAAATTATGAATTTTTATGCACTCAAGTATTTATTTCCTTGCGAGTTTCCTGGTGAGGTATCTAAATTTTCTGGATGAGGATATTAGAGATTTTAGATAACTCATGTGGTAGATCTTTGTTACTTCTTTTAGTAAATATCAATAATTTTTCCTAACAAAAAATTAAAATTACAACTTACCTCAGCTAAAATACAATTTTAAATTAACAAAAGAAAAGAATAGATTTTCTGAAAAAGATTTTTTTTTAAAAAAAGAATAAGAAAAAGATTGCTTTCAAACCTGCTGTGAGATATAATTGTCTATTATTATTATTATTATTATTATTATTATTATTATTATTATTATTATTATTTTGAAAGATAAGGAATTTTATTGAGAGAGAAAGCAGTAAGAAGCTTCCACGCTACAGCATGAGGAATGCTCTACTAGAGCAAAGCAAAACAGCAAGAAAAAAGAGAATAAAAACATCCTACTAGGTATTGATAATACAAACATCCCAGTCAAAGATTCACATCCTGTGAGGAATGGCACCATTAAAGTGAGGAGGCAGCCAATCAAATATATTTTTGGTAAGAGCTGAATCCACCAGCTTGTGAAAAGAGCCAGATACTCCATCAAAATTTGCCAATTTTGTTCCTCCCTAATAGACCAACAAATTGCTATAAGATTCCACACCTCCAGTCCCAACTGGCTCAGGTTCATGAAGGGGCTGAAATGGCCAGCAGCTAAAAAGGCTCCTCAATGACTCTGGATGTACCCATTGCACCTTGAACCTGTCTATTACATAATCCCACAAGGAAGATGCAATCGGGCAATGAATAAAGAGGTGTCCTGAGGACTCTCCTGCTGAGATGCACATGCAACACCAATTCGGGATCATAGAGCCCCTCTGCGAATAAGATTGTCAATGGTTGGGGCACGATCCCACCAAAGCTCCCACAAAAGAAAAGAGACCTTGGAAGGAATGTGACTGTTCCAGATGAATTTACACAGAAAAAGATGGGGAACAGATTGAGACAGCACCACGCACATAGTCTTCACTGAGAAGCCTTTTTCTACGTCCAAAATCCAAAGGTCTCTCATTCTCTACCTTCATTTCCCCTAGGCAATAACCCTCCAAGAAGTCCAACAATCTGACCATATCCTCTACCTACCAATCATTAAGGTTCCTTCTAGGCTGAATGTTCCAAGAACAAAATGCTCGTCCTATCATATGGTCTTTCACTATCCCCAATTTGCATTCAGCAAGATTGTAGCAAGATGAGAATAAAGCATAAAGAGGCTCACTTGAGCACCGAGGGTGGTTGTACCAGAATAGCACTCTTTCACCATTGTTGACCTTGTATCGAGTAAAACCGGAAAAACAACTCCATCCCTATACAAAATGCCTTTCCAAATCCCACACCCTAGAAGCCCTACTGGAGAACAACTAGCCCAACCATTCCTCCCCTTACCATATTTGGCAGCGAGCAACTTTCTCCAAAGAGCTTGGTGGTCAGTCTCAAATCTCCAAAGCCATTTATTTAAAAGAGCCTATTGGTCCCTCTAATGGATGAAATTCCCACCACCCCGATCCAAAGGTCCGCATACCTCTTTCCAGTTCACCCAATTGATTTTTCCTCAGCTCTTTGTCAAAATTCCAAAGGAAATTCCTTTGAATTCTTTCGATTTGATTAGTAGCTACTGAAGCCAGGGCAGAAAATAGACAAAAAGTAGAGAGGAAGGCTTGAGAGAACACTTCTTAATAGCCTAATTTACAGCTCTTCAAGAGGTATCTTCCTTTCCAATTTGATAATTTCTTCCCCATTCTCTCTATAACAAGGTTCCAAATAGCACTTGACGAAGACTTTGCCCCAAGCAAGAGGCCAAGATAGGTAATCAGGAGGGGAACTACTTCACAACCAAGAACAAAGGCCAACTCCTCAATGTTGGACACCACCATCAAGGCTTAAGGTGGTTTTTCTCAAATTTACCTTTACCTATTGCCACTTCAAGAATAAGAAGACACCACAAATTTCTCATGATCTCTGGATCCGCCTTTAACATGAACAAGGAATCATCAGCAAATTGGTTAAAGGGGATCAAAGAACCCCCTAAATAGGAAAAAAACCTTCAAACAGCCCAATGGATTCCGCCTTTTGAACCTTCCTACCTAAAAACTCAACCACCATGATAAACAAATAAGGGATAAAGGATCCCCCTACCATAATCTCCTACTTCCCTTGAAAAATCCTTTAGGAGAACCATTCACCAAAACTTAAAAGAAATGTGAGGAGACACAAACTTTCATCAAATTCCTTCACCTAGTCCCAAAGCCCATCTACTAAAGCACCCAATCAAGAAAAGCCAGCTTACATGACCGTAAGCTTTCTCCATATTGATTTTGAAAACAAGCCCAAATCTTCCCGTCTTTATTCTAGCACCGATGCATTCATTAGCCAATAATGAGCAGTCCATAATCGGTCTTCCCATAACAAAGGCATTTCGCAACTCCGAAATAATCCCTTGACGGTTAGTCTTGAAGTGAAGAGCATGGGTCTTAGATAACAACTTATAAAGGCAACCCACCAAGCTGATAGAACGGTAATCTTTTATCTTGGCAGCCCCCTCCTTATTGGGAATGAGTAATCAAAGTCGCACTTGGACTCCTACACCATTGGTTCTTAGCTTAGAAGCCTCTATAGCTGTCATTACCTCTTTACCCACCACATCCCGACAAACCATCAGAAACTTTATAGGGAATCCATCCATACCCGGAGCCTTATCAGCCTTCATGATGTTAAGGGTGTCCCTCACTTCTTCCTCTGAGAAAGGCCTCTCAAGCCACCTATGTTGTTCATCACTAATGCAATCGAACTAAACACCTTCTAACACTAGCCAATCTAGACAAGACTCTATGTAAAACTTCACGTAATAATCTTCAATACATTCCCTAATCTTCCCCTAGTCGGTCACCCACTCCTCATCTACCTTAATCTTACTAACTATATTACTAGAACTTCTAATGTTTGTTGTCCCGTGGAAGAACTTAGTGTTTCAATCCCCCTCACGCCATGTAGCTCTGAATTTTTGCCTCCAAGATATCTCCTCCCTCCTTAACAACCAGTTATGGTCTATTAGAATTTCAACCTTTACTTGCTTTTTGAACTCAGACAAAGGAGATAGAAAAGTCTTCTGCCCTAGAGTTGTAAACTTTTGAAAGCAAGATGGCTTCCTCTCCTCAGTCCCCCCAAACTCCTCCTGCTTCCATTGCAAAATATTGTATTTAAAAAGCTTTAGTTTTTGACCAAACATAAAGCTAGCCAACCCTTCCACTACTATTTCCTCCCACCACCGCTTGAGCCTCTCCTTGAACCCCGAAATTTCCACATTAACTCGAACCTGAATGGCCTAGGCCTAGAGGGAAGATTATGCACTCGGAAAAAGATGGCACTGTGATCAAACGCGAGATTAGGAAGAGCGTCTTGGGAGAAGAAAAAAAAGGGCTTGCTTCATCCTATAATACCCCGAACCCAAAATGATCCCATAAAAAAAGAACTTTTGTATTAGAGAAACAAGGTATTTCAGTTATACGACCAAAATACATCAAAGGAAATAGAGGGAGGGGGTGTCAGCCACTCCTGACCGACGACCCCAACCCATAAGACGAGAGAGAGAGAGAGAGAGAGAGAGGGTGGGAGGCTAAGCCTAGGGCAGAATCAATCGTGGGGGTCAGATAGGCGTGGCCGCGTGGGAAAACCCCCAAAATCAACAGGTAAGTGGGTTGTCTCAAGTTAGAGTTCTTCCCAATCCCCTTCTAATCCCTCTTTACTTGCATTCTTTTCCTTTGGATCACTTCTAGAAATCTTGCTTTATGGGAAAGAAAAACCTTAGATATTAGGGGAGTTCCATAACCCACACGCATGTGAATCAAGGATAAGTCATATTTTGGAGAAAAAATAAAATAAAATAAAATAATTTTTTTGAGGTCTCTAAGAATATTTTAGTTTAATTATTTGTTGTTGTAAGTGTTTCTTAACTACCTTGTCCCTAATTAAATTAGGATTTTTATTATTTAAGTGTTGGAACATATTAAATTTATATTATTTAAAAGTGTTGGATTTTTTTTTTTTTGAGGTATTTAACAGTGTTTGATTATGTGATGTTATTATTATTTAAAAGTGTTGAATTATGAGATATTTTAATTACTTAAAAGCGCTGGATTATATGATGTTTTTGTTATTTAAAAGTGTTGGATTATGAGATACTTTAATTATTTAAAAGTGCTGGATTATTTGATGTTTTATTATTTAAAAGTGTTGGATTATGAAAGATTTTCATTATTAAAGGTGTTGATTTATGTGGCATTTATGCAACTAACTCAATTACTTTGTTTCCAAGAAATCCAAAAAATTTATTCTTTAAAAGTGTTGGATTTTCTGATTTTGATGCCATTTTTCTTAAACGTCTTAGTCTTTAAAACAAAAAAAAAAAAAAAAAAAAGGATTTCATAGACATGCTGATTTCTCTTTAATTTAAAATTTTATAAAACATTATTATAATCTTGTTTCGCCTATTCGATAAAATTTGAGGTTCATGGAATTGTTGGTTTGTTTTGATACACATATTGGTTTGTATGTCTATAATTCTAATTTGTATATATACACTAGCTGATTTACATACTTGTTGAAGCGTATTTACATACTTGCCGATTTGAGGCTATACGCCTAATGATTTGTATTTATAGATTTGTTGATTTGCACTGATATTCTTACTGATTTGTATTTACATACTTGTTGATTTTTACTGATACACTAGTTGATTTGTACTTATATACTTGCTAATTTGCATTGATAAACTTACTGAGTTGTACTTACAGATTTGTTGATTTGCATTGATATACTTACTAATTGTATTTATATACTTGCTTAATGGTATTCATACTCTTGTTGAATTGTATTTACATACTTGCTGAATTGTACTTATATACGTTGGAATTGTATCTATACCATAGTTGCAGGGAAGTTTGGTACGAAGTGAGAAGCTCGCTTCCTGTGAAGCTCATTTGGGAAGCTAATTCCATTCCGCTTCCCCAAGTAGTGGGAAGCGTGAGAAGCGCAGTGAAAAAAGTGA
>JAOXJP010159743.1:0-12925 GCA_025762735.1 Platanus orientalis
ATCAATACGATGGATATGTTGCAACGTAGACGACCTCACATGGCCTTATCGCCCAACTGGTGTGTGTTGTGCAAAAAGGAGGAGGAATCTTTGAATCATCTATTTCTCTATTGTGAATATTCAAGAGCAATCTGGAATTATTTTCTTGGTAATTTAAATTGTTCTTGGGTGATGCCTAGAGAGCTGTTGGATATGTTTGCCAGTTGGTGTGTGGGTGGTTTGGGGGAGAGGGGAAAATATCTAATGTGCTGCCAGATCTTTTAGGGTAGCCTTGTGCCCCTTTGTATTTTCTCTCTTTCCTTCTTTTTTAATAAATCGTTATTTATCAACAAAAAAAAAACCTGGGTAGCGGTTTTTGTCAGAAGACAGATTCGAATTTTAAATCGGGATCAGCTTCTAGTGAAGGGGTAAGTAGGGGCGTCGGATTGTTGAACAACTCTGACTCAATGGATTTTATGAAAAGGTTTTTTTTTTAGAGGGGCTGTTTCAACATTTTCATGTGGTGGTAATTCATCTAGTTACTTGTTGGGAAAGAACGTTAATGGCCCTCTTTTTGGGGTGGATTGGAGAAAGGTCTGGCCGGACCTGGGGTCGTTATCGTCTTTTCCATGGGAGAGGGATCTAAACTTTTGTATTCCCAAGATGTCTCAATTTGTTCGACCATTTTAAAGCCTATTTCAATAGCAGATGGGAAAATTGGGGATTTGAGGAAGGAGTTAATCATCCTGCGATCAAAGGAATGGATCTTAACACATTTTGGCTAACTGCTTGATCCGACTAAAGGGGAGAATGAAATGACGACTCTGGAAGAAGTGTACCATCATCAAGAGTGTGAGAAGGCGGTCGGGCGGTTTGGTGGAGTATGAGAAGTGGGGGAATCCTCCACTAGAGGGAATAAACTTCGATCTGGCAATTTCTTCGAGAGAAATTGGTGATCATCAGTCTTTCATGGTTCTGATCGATATGGCTGATCGGGCAAAGGCTTTGGGGTTTGTTGACAACAGGGGTGCTGAATCTGGGTAGGATATGTAATGCAGCACGAAACAAAAAATACTCCAACTTGAGGCAGCACACCAAAACTATATCAATTCATGTAGAAACATTCTCTCAAGTATTACTTCAAACACATAGAATGCAGCAGAACCATTAGACTCAAGAATAACTCCTTAGACTTCAAAGAAAAGCCAATGGGATGGGATAAGGTATAGCCACATGTGGTAGGAAACCTGGGTTTACAGTCTAGCTAAGAAAAACAGTAAACTCATCAATAAGGTATGGCCGCAGGTACCCTGATGCAGGATATCAGGCCAAGAGGAGGAACACGTATAGGCTGAGATGAAACTTATTTAATGGCTGAAATTGGGGTAAAATTAGTGGCTGTTTGGGTGCTGAATTAGGATCAGGCTAAAATTAAGGGGAAGTGGACTGGTAAAGGTTTGAAAAAAAAAGGGGAACAGAAATCAACAAATAAAGAGATGGGAAAGAGGCTATGTCATGGGCTAAGAAGGTCCAAGAATAGGACTGTTGTGGGAGAAAACCAGGTCTGATTGGAGGTTTGATTTGCTGTCGGAAAATTTTCAGAATAAAGGAAAGGAGTAAGAAAGATGGAGGACGAAAAAAAAAGAAAGAAGGAAGAAGGAGAGAAGAAGAGAGAAGAAAGAAGATAGAGAGAAGAGGGAGGATTACCTTCTCGTGGAGAAGAGGGAGAAGAGGGAGATCATGATCTCCTAGAGGAAGTAGGATGGGTTGCAACTCGCAACCCATGTTCGTGCCACACATGCACACACATTTTCACCTCTCTTTCATCATCAATAAAGCTGCATTTTTATTCATATTCGTATGGCCTTTATAGGCTTACAATGTTTACAAAAAGAAAATAATCCTACTCTATTAAGAACTCCTAGATTTTAGGATACCTTATTTGACTTAACTAAAAAATCACGAATCCTACCTAACTAAAACTCCTAAAATCAAGCAAGAATACTAATAAAGAAATGACTCTTTATACCACCAACTTAAAGGCTGTCAACTTGGGTGGATTTGGGCCCCACAAAAACTGCCAAATATCCCCAAAATCGTGTAGAACACTAAGATTGTCAACCACATCTATTGGGCCCCACAATTTTTTTTCACAATTTCCAAATATCTGTAAATTCTGGAGATGTTGACCAGCTTGTCATTGAGTCCCACTTTGACTCTTTAAAGAGTCCTAAATAAGCTAAAGACTGTGCTGTACGACCAACACTCTTAAAGCACTAATAAATATTTCAAAACAGCCAAAACTTATCCTAATTACAAGTAGACCTTTTGCCCTTAAAACCTTATTACAAAAGACACTTTTTTTGCTAAGAAAATTCTAATAAAACACCCTAAAAAAACAGAAAATTAATTCCTAACTACTAGACACATCAATTGGGGGGGAAGTTGTCCATGGTCATCCAATTTCTTCTTCTTTGCATAGAGTGCTACTGCATCATATCCATTCACGTGGGTTTTAGGTTTTGAATGTAAAACACTTTAGGAAAGCTCCTGTTATTCCAACTGTAGGGTAGGAGACCTGATTATAATGTAGGAAATTAAAAGAAATCACAGAGAAGTTGTTGCTGGAAAAAATCTGGGCAGCAAGAATAGGTTTATGTTAAGGATATGGGTTGTGGTAGCCTACTGATTTTAATGGCTTGTGGAAGATTGGTGTTAGGAACCCACAAAGGGAAGACAAGGGACTGATGGGAAAGGTGGCTGGCTGTTTATGGATAATTCATGGAGTGAAATAATGAAGATTGAGGATGAAAAAAGTTGCTGGAAATTCTAGGGCAATAAGTTTCAATGGAGGAATAACAAAAGAATTAAAATAATAAAGAAGAAGAAAAGTAGAAGAAGATAAAAGGATAAGTAGATAGGTGTACTTGTGAGAAATCACCAACTCACAAGTCACAACTTGGAAATCACCAACCAAGCCAAGCCTTAGGCACCGAAGACTTGAAGAAGAGAAGGAGTTTCACTCATAGAGAGTAAGAAACCAACCAAAATTTTTATTAATTCCATCATACCAAGTACAAAAACGTGCAGCCCATATCTAGTCTCACAAACTCATGAAAATAACAAAAAACCAACTTAGACAGTCCTAAACTACTAGCATACTTGCTGCTACCTAAGACTTTCCTAAAGCTAAAACTACTAAAAACGTGACTTTCTAAAAACAAAAAGTATCAAAATCAAGCCCTTCTAGAGGATTTTGTCTAGCACTCTTAGAGGGCTCGACTTGACTCTAAAATTACAAAAATACCAAAAAAAATGAAAATGACCCTCATATCCTAGACTCTAATAACTGATAAAATATTAAGTAAAACAGTAAAATAACTCTAAAAGACTTCATCATGTGTCTCTATGTGTTCTTCCATGTGCCTTCTTGTGTGTCTTCATGTGTGGACCCCACAAAGTTCATGTCTGGGTCCCACCTTGCTCCCATGTCCTCATCAATATGGAGCTTGGGAAAAAGGGAAAAATCTAATGAGGGGTTGCAACTTCAGGTGCATCAGTCAGGACAATCTCCGACTTCGATGGAGGAGAAATCTCCTTTGCAACCTGCAAGGCATTTTGTTGCTACAGGTTCCAAGTTGCATCGTAGGATTAGCTTTTTCCTGGGCATTGTTCATGTGGAAGAACAAGGTCACTCTTATCAGAAGCTTCGATGTGGGTGCTAAGTCAAATTGGGGTTGTAAGCCAATTTTTGGGATTGTCTTTTAACGGGGTGAAACAGCATGCCATCAATCTATTTACGTGCTCAAGAAGGAAGTCTCGATCTCAGGGTTCATCTTGAATAATCGTAGGGTTTGCTAAGAGGTAAAGAATTTGAAGTCTTTCGTTTGTTATGGAAAAAGGGAAAGTAGCATGGAAAGGAAGGGGGTTTGATCCCTTGATGGTGTTTAATTTGTTGGTGTCTTGTGTTGTAAGCTGTTTCTAATGAATCTCTATGTGCTTTCTTGGAAAGTTAGAGGTTTCGGAAGTTTTGATAAACAGTTGGTGGTTAAAGAAGTGGTGAGATCCAACAAGGCAGACATGATTAAGGACTTTAGGCCTAATATATATATATATATATATATATATATATATACATATATATATATATATTAGTTTGGTGGGCAACATGGACAATATTATCTCAAAAGTTCTTGCGTGCCGTCTTAAGGGAGTAATGGAAGCTGTGATATCCTGTAATCAGAGTGCCTTTATTGGGAGTCGTCAGAGTATTATGGGGTGTTGGTTGCAATTGAATGTATTAACATAGTGGTGAAGAAAGGGGAGTTAGATGTTCTCTGTAAATTGGATCTTGAAAAAAACTTATAATCAAGTTAACTGGGACTTTTTGGAGTATATTCTCAAAAGAATGGGTCTCGGTGTTCATTGGAGACAATGGATGAAAAAATGCTATGGGACGACTTAAAAAAAAAAAAAAAATTCTCTTGAATGGTTCTTCAGTGGAGTACTTTCATAGGTCTAAAGGTTTGCGCCTGGGGGACGCTCTGTCTTTGTTCTTGTTTCTGGTGGTTGTAGAGACTTTTGGTGCGTTGCTATCCAAGGCTTTTCAAGGAGGCCTAATGGAAGGTTTTGAGGTTGTAAATAATGGGGTGGTGATCTCTCATCTCAAATTCGTGGATGACACGACTGTGATGTGTAAAAAGTAGGTGACACAACTAAAATATTTAAGGTATGTTATTCTTTGTTTTGAGGCTGTTTCCAATTTGAAGGTGAACTTTTCCAAAAGCTGTATATATGGTGTGGGTTAGGTGGAGGACTTGTGGAAATTTGCTGGAGTTTTGGGCTATCAAACAAGCACTTTTCTTCCTCTTATTTGGATCTGCAGCTTGGGGATCCGCTTAAGAGCAATGCCTCTTGGAGTTAGGTGCTTGATAGAATTCATAGAATGCTTGTAGGATGGAAAGGGATGCACCTCTTGAAAGGGGGAAGGGTCACCTCGATCTAGTCCATTCTTGTTAGTCTTCCAACTTACTTCCTCTCGCTCTTTGTAATTCCCTCTTTGGTTGCTAGCAAAATTGAGAAATGCCAAAGAGATTTTCTTTGGAGAGAGGGAATGAGAGTATAGGTCCTCATTTGGTAGCTTTGGAGGACTTTTGTAAGCCGAAATGGAATGGAGGTTTTGGGATTAAAGAGGATCCAAGATGATAATAAATCTTTATTGTCTAAATGGCTGTGGAGATTTGGGAAAGAGAATGAGAGCTTGTAGAGACAAGTGATTGCTAGCAAATATGGGTTGGCTAGTACTTGGGAAACTAGATTGCCTTCCTCTTCCCATGGTGTAAGTTGTTGGAAAGATTCATGCAGCTAATGGAGGAGTTAGGGAGCAATTCGGGTGGATGTTGGGTTGGGATTGAATACTTATTTTGGATTGACAAATGATGTTCCACTCGGCCACTTTGGTTGGAAGTTCCCCTCATTTATGTTATTGCATCTAATAAAGAAACCATGGTGGCTGATTATTGGGGTTTAAAAGAGGGGGAAGTTGGAATATCCACCTTAGGAAGAATCTCAATGATTGGGAGCTTGATGAAATGGTTGGTTTTCTTGGGCTTTTGGATGATATTAAGCTAAGAAGAGATTTGGAAGATTCTCGGAATTGGACCCTTTCTAAAATGGTTTTTTTTTTTTTTTTTTTTGTGAGTTCTTGTAGGTATCTTTTTGGTGCTGGGGGTGTCTCCTCCTACCTTTGGAAGAGGGTGTGACAATTAAAAATCCCTTCCAAAGTGTTGTTTTTTGTTTTGACAACTTGTAGTGAAAGGCTGCCAACTTTAGATTTCCTCCAAAAGAGAGGAATGCACCTTCCAAATATGTGCTCTCTATGTTACAAGACAAGGAATCTGTTAATCACTTGTTTGTCCACTGTCTTTATGCTCGGGAAGTGTGAGAGGAAGTGCTGTCAGAGGTTGTGATTGCTTGGGTTTTCCATAGTTGTCTTGTTGATCTTTTCCAATGTTTGAATATTGATAAAGTCTTTAGAAAGGGGAGGATTTTTTGGAGCTTGGTTAGCCTTACAGTTTGTTGGTCTATTTGATTGGAAAGAAACCAAAGGATGTTTGTGAACCATGTGGAGCCATCTTTTTTTTTTTTTTTTTTTATATATATATATAAGAAAAAAGCCATTTATTAACAACTACAAAAAAACAAGAAGAGAAAAGAGGAGATGGGATAAGACATCCCACTTGACCAATACCCAACACACTAGCCAATCTTAATCGCATCATCCCAATCCCTAAGCAGACCACCCCTATGATCATTATCACATTTCTTGCATCTTTTAGCCCAAAAAAGCAGCAACCTCTTGGCCTTCCTTTTAACTTGGTACGAAGGCTATACAACGTTTTTGAACACCCTATTATTCCTTACTCTCCAAACCGGCCACCACACCGCCCCAGGAACCATACTCCAAATCTTCTTTTCTTTCTCATTAAAGGTTGAGGATCTCCAAGAAAATAATAACACAGCTACATTCGGAGGGGTCACCCAATTCATTTTGAAAGCGGCTAGCATAGCATACCAAACATTAGTTAATGTATTAAAGTGTGGGAAATCAACTCCCCCTCCCCATAACATAACAAACAAATGTTGTTGATATACATCCCTTTCCGATTCAAATTATCCATAGTAGAAATGTTCCCGAGGGAGACCGTCCAGAAAAAGAACTGCACCTTTAAAGGAATTAGAGGGTTTCAAATTTGCTTTCAAGGGATATGTAAATCCCTAGAGGATTCCAAAAAGCCATAGTAGGACTTTATAGAAAATTTACCTCCAGGCTTAAAGAGCCAAACTCTTTGATCTTCTTGATTCAAATCCATCTCCACACCTATTAGCCTGTGCATAAGATTGCAAATAGAGGGGATTTCCCAATCATATGCATCTCTCCTTAGATTTGGCATCCAAACCACACTACTAAGGCTCATCTCTATGTACTACTCCACCATAGCCCTTCTATTTTCTGCAATAAGATTGACATTGGGGAAAACTTCCTTTAGAATTCTATCTCCACATGATCTGTCCTCCCAAAAGGCAATCTGATTTCCTTTTTCCACCTCATTGCTTATACCTTTTTGAAAACTATCTTAGTGCTGAGCGATTCCTTTTCATAAGCTTCTCCCATATGACCCACAGATATCGTTTAGTCTCCAAACATCATGAATCCCATACTTCTCAATAATGACCAACTTCTAAAGCTCCTCACCATTTGACCTCAGCCTCCACAACCATTTACTAAGAATGGTGGTATTCATGTTCCTTACTTTACGCAATCCCATTCCACCTTTTGCCTTAGGAGAGCAAACTATATCCCAATTTACCAAATGCATTTTAGGAGATTCCTCACGCCCTTTCTAAAGAAATTCCCCTTGAAGCATCTCAATTTTCTGAGCCGCCTGCTTAGGAATATTTAGAAGAGACATATAGTAGATCGGAATATTGGCCATAGCAGTCTTCAGAAGCGTCATCCTTCCCTCTTTAGACAAATAATTGGCCCTTCCACCTCGCCAACCTTTTTTGGATTCTCTCAATCACCGGATTCCACACCTCCACCCTTTTATATGGGGCAGCCAAAAGGAGTCCAAGATAACTAGTGGGAAGCTTGCAAATTTTACATCCCAAATCAGCCGCCAGCATATCCTATTTGGAACCTCCCTTTGACAAATAGAGCATTTTTTCCTAAATTCACATTTAGCCCAGTCACAACCTGGAAGCACCTTAAAATACAACGAAGATATCTGATTTATCTCTGGGAATTCTCACATAAAATCAAAGTATCATCTACAAACTGAAGATGTGAAACTACAACATTACCTGCTCCCACTTCAAAGCCTTTCAACATACCCACCTCAACAACTTTATTTAGCATACCACCCAATACTTCTACCACTAGAAGGAATAGTGGGGCAGAGATAGGGTCCCCTTGCCTTAGACCTCTAGGGCATCCAAAATATCCCGTAGGAACCCCATTAACCAACACTAAGAAAGAGGCTAAATTAACACACTTGTGAATCCAATTTCTCCACTTCACACCAAACCCAAACCTCCTAAGGACATCAATAAGGAACCCCCAACTCACGTGATCATAAACTTTTTCCATGTCTTATGAATCCAATTTCTCCACTTCACACCAAACCCCAACCTCTTAAGGACATCAATAAGGAACTCCCAACTCACGTGATCATAAGCTTTTTCCATGTTTACTTTACAAATCACCCCTAGGATGCCACTTCTAAGTCTTGCATCAATGTACTCATTTGCACAAAGGGCACCATCCAAGATAGATTGTCCCTTAAGGAATGCTCCTTGAGTCTAAGCAATCACTGGTGAAAGAACAGTCTTAAACCTAGAGGCTAAACATTTCGATATGCTTTTATAAGCACTACCAAGAAGACTGACCAGCCTAAACTCACCCACTTCCTCTGCACCCTCTCTTTTAGGAATAAGGGCGATGTAAGTGGAATTACTTCCTTCATTAAGGAATTCATTTTGGAAAAAAAATCCTCCATTACACTCATCAAATCCTCCTTCACTACCTCCCAACATTCTTTATAGAACACTATAGGGAACGCATCCGACCCTGGGGCCTTATCTCCCTCTAATTCCCACACTGCTGACTTCACTTCCTCCTCATAAAAAGGATGTTCCACCCAAGCAGCACTACTACTCAAGATGTGAGAAAGAGCAAGACTGTCAATTGTGGGCCTCTTTTGACATGTCTCAGTGAAGAGTTGCATATAAAATTCTTTAAGCTTAGCTCGAATCTCCAGGTCCTTAGTTAAGTAAACCTTGCTAACCTTCAGTCTATTTTATGAAAAATTTCGTATTTTCATCACCTTCCTTTAACCATAGTACCCTGGATTTTTGCTTCCACATGATTTCTTCCATCCCCACCACTCTAGCATACTTATTTTTGGCAGCCACCCTACTAGCCCTTTCCTCTTCCGTTAAGCCCTTTTGGACTTCCTTCTCATCCCATTTCTTAATGTCCTCCAACCCCTTTGTTTTTCGATCCTCAATATTACCAAACACATCCTTGTTCCACATCCCAATTTATGACGCATAAATTTAAGCTTTAACCTGAATTTTTGCCCCGGGGGCCCATAGACATAGCAAGATTCCCACCAATCTTTTACAGTTTCCATGAAACCAAGATGCTTCAACCACATAAGCTGAAATTGGAAAGGTTTCGGCCCCGACGAAATCACCCCCCCTCCAGGAAAATTAGAATATGGTCAGATACTAGCCTGGGGAGAGCTAAAGCCATTATTGGAGGAAAAAGTTCTTCTCAATCGGCAAAAATCAGATATCTATCTAGTTTACTCATTACCGGATTAGCTTGAAAGTCTGATCATGTAAAATGAGGCCCAGCTATCAAAACCTCTAAAAGCCCCGTTCTATTGACAAAACTCCAAAAACAATCCATGCCTCTTGTTCTTCTCAACCCTCTATTGTGTTCCCCCACATAGAGAACCTTGTGAAAGTTGTCTCCGATACAACACGGAATTCTTTGTTGTCCCCAAGACCCTTCTAATTCCTCCAAAAATGCCATCAACAACCTTGAGTTAGATGACCCATATACTCCAAAATCATCCAACACCGGGAGTCACCTTGGAAATGAGCTACAATCGAAATTGAAAAGCGTCCCACAACACTATCAACAGATTCCACCCTATTTTTATCCCACAGAATAATAATTCCCCCTGCCCTCCCTGAAGCTGGAAGCGAAACCCATCCAGTATCACGAAAACAACTAAATTCCTTAATCACCAAAGGAAGCACCAGCTCCAGCTTTGTTTCCTGCAGAAGGTTCACATCAGCCCAATGGGAGTTGCACAAGTCCCTCACCATTCTCCTCTTTTTTGAACTACCTAGACCCCAAACATTCCACAAAATAATGCCTATCTTCATTTATAAACTCCTCTTGACCCCCGTGTCTTCCTATTTATTCCTCTGTCTATAGAAGATTCCCATTTTTCGTAAGAAATTCCACACTGTAGTTTTTTAAGTTCCTTGAGGATTTTTCCTCCTCCCAATTTATCCTGGTTCTACCTCCCCTGTCAATTGATCTGGTGTTTTTCCAAGCTGAGATGAAAGTCCACGATTCCACTTCCATTCCTTCGAAGGACATACCAATCACCCTACTTCATCCATTTTCTCAATGACCCATGTTGAAACTTCAGCTTTTGGGGTCGTCTCCTCATCCACCACAGCAAGGACCCATTCTTCAGTGTTCATGTACCCCACCTTAACATTCTCCCCAATCGATCAATTGAACACTGGCAACAATTCCACAAAATTACCCCACTGCCCTTGGTAACTACATCATCCTTTCCCTTTTCCTTGTGTATATTCCTTGTTTTGCTTATCCGGGTCCCTTACATCTACAACTGCTAAGTCTTTATTCTTTGCTACCCCTCTCCCCCCACTGCCCAAGGATAATAACCCCTTCCCAGATGAACTTGGATGGTTAACACCCTCTAACTCCCTTGGCCATAAATCCATGCCAATCTCCATTGCCATACTCCCCCTTTTATCATCTGCAAATGTAGCACCAACTACCTTCCTCCCATCTCCCCTGATGCATCCTTTTTCTGGTTGGTCCCCATTTACTAGACCCCACCCTAGAATTCCTCCACCTTTAGGAGGAGAAAGGTAGGAGGTTTTATGCGTACTTGTCATATGTTCAACCTCTAGTAACCTAGAGCTCCACTGGTGCCATAGCAGTTGACGCAATGAATCAAAATCTTCAAATTCGATGCCTTATATTCTTGCAAAAATATCTTTTGATGCCTTAACGCTATCAACATCTCCTGAAGTTGGAACAAGGTTGATCGTCCAGCTATTAGTCATCGTGACCTCCTCTCGTATATTCTCCAGCATCATCGGCACCTCCAATGAGTTCCCCAACTTCCCTTTGCATTCTCCAGTGTCAAATTCCTTCATAAGACTCCCCTCTTCAATATGCAAGTCATTAGATTGTGAAAGCCTGAAGCTTCCCTCCGTATTTATATACCCTGACTGTTGTATACGATTATTGTTATTTATCAACTCTACCCGGTCATTATCCTCTTTCGGAAAAGCCCCTAACCTTTCGCTAATTTCCTCATCTGCCCTTAAGATTCCATACCGATTGTAAGAAGACCCTTCTACCCCTTCAGAGCAATCAATGGATGATTTTACCCTTTCTTTCCCTGCCAGGCATAAAAAAGATTACCCTACCCTTTGTAAATCATTAAATTTTCTTTCCTTGCCAGGTATGTTTTATTCCTTTTTCCTAGAATCTGCTCCATCCCCTTCACCCTCCATTCTGTCTTTGGCTCCCTACGTTTCGTCCATCTGGACCAATCATTCGTCTCATGCACTGCCACCACCCCATTTAAATTTAAATTTGAATTTGAAGTCTCCTTCTCATCCAACCTCCTAATGGTTTGGAAATTCCGCTCTCACACTCGTCTACCCTCCGTACTATCTTGTAGCCCCCACCTAGATCATTCACACATGTGATGCCTCCACCCTGATCCATCACCCTCCACCTCCCTTCTGCTGTCGCCGGCTTTATCCCCTCCCCCTCAACCACCTTGATTTCCACCAAGAAACGAAAATTTTGATCCTCCACCAATATCACCCCGAGGATATGATTCAAATCACCCCTCTCATCTGAATCCACAATTTACGGAACGCCCGCAATCATCCAGACCACAACTAAACTTCACAAAACCTCTGCACAACTCCCCAACAGCCTTCAATATTCTCAAGGTCCACAAATGAAGTGGCAAACCGCTATTGGCCACCCATCTGGTCTCAGTCAACATAAATCCACACCTGCTGTTCATCCACAGTTGCTGGTTTTTAAAACAAAGGGCCTCTGGAGGAATAATCCCCGTTCCATCCTTCACTAGCAAATCCACCTCCTCTGGCAACTCCATAAACGCCACTGGCGAAAACTCCCCCAGAGGACATAGGGTCAGTTTCATCCATTTTTTTAGGAACACAACTATCAATCTTTCACATTCCTCCCATGACGGCTTATCCCTTATCCTAGTCACAATTACGGCTCTCTTCCATTTGGCACGAAATGATTCCAAATCGTCATATTTGGTTCGAATTCCTTTACTTATCCCAGATCCAGTGATCTCACTAGAGAAAACAAGCTCGAATACAGGGGAGTTAGTTGAGGGGCCACCTTCAACTTCCTTGTGTCCACTGGAGCCAAGAACAGCCTTAGAGCCGTCATCATGTTCTGCCAGCCATAGCTGTCCAAACCTTCCAGCACCACTATAAATCTATCCCTTCCCTCTCTCCCCACCTCGGTTAACTGCAGGTATCTTCCCCGATCATTCTCCTTCCGAAGCACCACATACACCTTGTCCTCCAATCTTGTTTTACAAAGGAGTCGCTGTGCCTCCTGAATGTCAATAGCTTCCTGAAAACATTTTTGCAGCCATTCAACCAGAAGCACATCAATGTGAATAAACGCAGAAAAGGAAGCTCTTCTCTCAGCAATTTTAACAAAATCCATCCGCTGAAAAGTGATATCCTCGATTTCAAAGTTCTTCGCCTCTACAGCTACGATCTTCCTCATCTTCTCATAGAGTCAAAGGTCTTGAGCCCTAAGACCTATTGTTTTGCCTTCAAACTGAACCAACACCATTAAAGAATCCATGCCCTAAGACCTATTGTTTTGCCTTCAAACTGAATGATATGGACCTGATGCAGCAGCTGAGTCACATGGAAGCAATGATGAGGCCTTGGATTACAAAGGGAAGGAGTGGCTGGGTTTTGGACCCACTGTGAGGCCCCTAGAGGACATATGGGACTTAAGGGGGGATACAAAATGTGAGGGTAGATTAGGATTTGGGGGGGGGGGGGGGGGAGAGGGATTTTTGGGGCTTAA